>WHUY01000119.1:0-88879 GCA_015179035.1 Tirmania nivea | reverse complement strand
CTCTTTATTCACCCATCCATAAAGCCTTTGGAGCTGGAATATACTTCGGTCGTGGAATACCGACTATCTTCAATATTCCCACAACCAACACCTCAACAATGGCAGAATGCTGTTGGGCCTACTACAATAGGGGATACGAGTATGGAGTAACCACCCCTAGCTTGACTCTACAGACGGCCACTCCAATACAATCCTCTTCTCATGCTTCCAAGCTCTATGAATCAAAGAACTTTGATAGTACCAGTTCTAGGTTCACCAGATTCATGACCAAACTAGTGCTAATCTTTTCCTCTGACCCTATACACTATGCTAACGATGCAGTAAAAATCGCCTACGCAGCCTCCTACTTGACAGGCTCCGCTGCAGACTGGTTCGAACCATACCTCGACCAGACTCAAGAAACTATCAACTTTGACACCTATAACGAATTTGCAACAGCATTGAAAAATACCTATAATGATCCAAATGCAAAAGCTATAGCAGAGTGAAAGCTCCTTGCTCTTAAGCAAGGAGGCAAAGACTGCTCTGCTTACCATGCCAAATTTGCCACTTATGCTGCAATTCTCAACCTAAACTACTGAACGAAAATTTCATTCTTCACTAATGGAGCTAATCACAGCCTCAGGACAGCTTTCTCTTACCAAGCCTCTCCTCCTGAAGATTTGATGAATTCGTCTGACTTTGTATTAAGTTGGATAACCGTGCCAAACTGCTCCAATTACGAGAATCTCTCAAGACTATAGGATCCGGACAACAATCCTCTGCACCAAAACCGACCCCTTCAACCTCCACTGAAACCGCTCCTAGACTTATGTACCTTTCCATTTCTCGCAAATATGGCCCTCTTATGGAAGAAATCCGCAAATACCGACGAGATAACAAACTCTGCATGTATTACGGAGGATCGGGTCATTGGGCCACCGATTGCCCTATCTCCGCAAAAGGCAAGAAGCTAGCCACTACTAGTACTACTCCTCTACCAGATATTGCAACTTCTGGCCCCCAGGCCCTTTTAAGGTGCCAAAAAACTAGTGCCCTCTTCGAATAATGATGGCAGTTCGAAGAGTGCCAGGATGCTTCCTAGTGCCATCTTTCCTGATCTTATTTCTTTTGTTAGTCCGAATTCATTTTCTACTCTAGAAGAGGTTCATCTCCAAGGAACTAGTTATGTTCTACCTATTGTTTCTCGTAAGACTCGTCGACGACTTACTCGACGACGCCGCCTTGCTTCTGCTTTAATCGTTTCCACAATTTCTGTTACTCATGACTTGGGATCCGAGGATCCACGTATCTTGCCTTGCCTGATTAATAAAAACCATTCAGCCACTTACATGGTAGACTCGGGAGTAAGCTCCCAGTTTATCGACCTTGACTTTACTTTGAACATGAACTTGCTTTTGAACTTGAAGCCGAAACCTGAGGATCTTGTACTTGCTGATGGTAAACGCTCCCTAGTAGGGCAAATCACCCCCACTTGCACTCTAAAACTCATGATTGACCAACATCTGGAGGTTCTGACCTTTCACGTCACTAAACTAGCCAGTTAGAACCTAATCGTTAGGAAACCATGGCTCCGACTTCACAATCCCTCAATCGACTGGACTTGCAATACCATCGCCTTTGCCTCAGGGTATTGCTATGTTCATTGCCTACCTACTCGAACACTGACCCACCAAGAACCTCCCAGAAATACCCTGAACCTCCTCCGAATCTCGGTTATCTTTCGAGCTGCCTTTCGAGTAGCTATCAAAGACCCAGAGTCTCGGTTATACATTGCTGCAATTTACGCATCTCCAGAAGATGACGATGATGATGACCTAGAACTAGCTACCAAACTTGTCCCCCCCGAACACTATGACTATCTGAACCTTTTCTCTAAAAAAGAAGTTCGAATTTTACCCCCTCACCGATATGTCGACCATGCAATTCCACTTCAAGAAGGAGCCAAACCTCCATTTAGATAAATGTATTCTATGTCAGATGCCGAATTAAAGGAGGTCAGGGAATAGATTAATGAGAATCTCTCCAAATCCTTTATCTGAGCTAGTTCTTCTTCTACAGCATCTCCTATCCTCTTTGTCAAGAAAAAAGACAGTTCCCTCCGTCTTTGTATTGATTACCGAGCCCTCAACGATATTACAATCAAGGACCGAAACCCCCTACCATGAATTGAAGAAACCCTTTACCAAATTCGGGGCTGCAAATACTTCACCTATCTCGACCTCCGAGCCTGCTTTAATCAGATCCAGATCAGGGAAAGTGGCGAATGGAAGACTGCTTTCAGAACCCGCTACGGACTCTTTGAATTCCTCATTATGCCTTTCGGATTAACTAATGCCTCAGCTACTGCCCAAAGGTTTATGAACGACACACTCCGAGAATACCTTGATGTCTTTTGTGTTTGCTATATAGACAATATCCTGATCTACTCAAAATCCTTGAAAAAGCACAAGAAACAGGTATAGAAAGTTCTACAAAAGCTGAAAGAGGCTAGACTATTCATCAAACCAGAGAAATGTGAATTCTCTGTCAATAAAACCACATTCCTTAGTTTTATTATCTCCAAACAAGGCCTAGAAATGGACTCTGAGAAAGTCAATGCCGTTCTCAACTGGGAAACCCCGAAATCAGTGAAGGACGTTTAGTGTTTCCTCAGATTCCCTAACTTCTACTGGCGTTTCATCAACAAATACTCGCACCTCTGCCAACCCTTCTTTAACCTGCTCCGAAAGGATGTCCCCTATGCTTGGGACGCCGCATGCAAGGAGGTTTTCAGCCTTCTCAAAAAGGCCTTTACCTCTGCCCCCGTCCTCCAATATTTTGACCCTGACCTTGAAACCCTCGTAGAAACCGATGCTTCAGACTACATCACTTCCAGGATACTCTCCCAGAAGCACCTAGAAAACGAGAAACTCGTACTTCACCCTGTTACCTTTATTTCTGAAAAAATGTCCCCCATTGAATGTAACTACGGAATTGGGGATAAAGAACTCCTCGCAATTATCTTGGCCCTTGAGAAATGGCATATTTACCTTCACCAACTCCCACGCCACTTCACTATCATTACCAACCACCACAATCTACAAACATTCACCTCCAAAGCTCTCTTTTCACAGTGATTAGTATGATAGGCATAAGAATTAGCCCAATATGACTTTAAGATTATCTTCCGGCCCAGTAGCTAGAACACAAAAGCCGATGCACTAACAAGACGATCTGGAGATCTCCCTGAAGAGGGGGATGAACGCGGTCACCCAATGCAAGCCCTTATACCCCTTGAAAAATTCTTCTTTTCTGCAGCCTCAATTATAAATAATAAGGATATTTTCGCTACCCTGAAATTTGACAAACTCGCTAAAGAAATTATTCTTGCTCTTGAGACAAAGGTCAAGAAATACTCCGTGGTCCCTTTATCCAAGTGTAAGATCTCCGATAGACTTATCCTTGTCAACGATCTTGTCTATGTTCCCAACTCACCAGATATTCATCTTCGAATCCTTCGCAACTGTTACGATCACCCCGCTGCTGGACATCCTGGTCTTGCGGCAACCTATGAGCTTGTTTCACGGGATTACTGGTGGCCAAAAATGCGCCAAATTATCACTTAATACATCTGAAACTGCGATATATGTACCCAGATTAAGCCTGCTCACCATACCCCTTATAGCCTCCTGAAACCCCTACAAGTCCCCTTTCAGAAATAGTTATCCGTTTCTCTTGACCTTGTCATAAGACTCCCTATCTCTAAAGGATTTGATATCTTACTCATAGTAGTTAATCAACTTTCCAAGATGGCTCACTATATTCCTACTACAACTGATGTCACTTCCAAACAGATTACTAAGCTCTTCTTTAACAATATCTTCTGACTTCATGGAATTCCTGATTCAATCGTCTCTAACCATAGTACCCAATTTGTCTCTGAATTCATTCGTTCCTTCACATCACTTATTGGTATTCAGCAAAAGGTTTCTACCGCCTTCTACCCCCAAACTGATGGCCAAACTGAGAGAATTAATACAATTGTGGAACAATATTTACGAGCCTACTGTAATTACCAACAAGATAACTGGTCTGAACTAATCACCATGGTCGAATTCTCGTACAATAATACCCTGTCTACCACCCTTGGCATCACGCCCTTTCAAGCTATGTATGGTGAGAACTCTCGCTATCAGATCAACTCAAACCTTGCAGTAAAACTTCCAGCACCTGCCGTCATTAAGGAATATGCAGACCGTCTTGCAGAACTCGATACTTATCTCAGATCCGAAATGATCTGGGCTCAGGCAACCTACTCAGAACAAGCTAACAAATCTCGCATTCCTCCACTTAAGCTAGACGTCGGCAATGAAGTATGGCTCCTCTACCGGCATGTCAAAACAACATGCCCCTCAACTAAGTTGGATTTCAAGAAACTCGGTAAGTTTCGAATCATCCAGAAGATCTCGTCTCATACTTATAAGCTTGATCTCCCTGCCTCGATGAAAATCCACCCTATTTTCTACGTTTCGCTCCTTGAACCCACCTTCACGGACCCCCTGCCTGGCCAAACTCAGCCACCCCCACCCCCTATTATTATCGAAGACAAACCCGAGTGGGAAGTCGACGAAATAGTCGACTCGCGCTTTCGAAGTCGATCGATCCCTTAAATATCTCGCCCGATGAGTAGGTTATGATGAACTTACCTGGGAATCCGCTACCTTGTTTTTGAACGCACCTAGTGCTGTGAAAAAGTTCCATACTTCATACCCCTCAAAACCCTGACCTCGAACTCTACTAAAATAAGTAGAACCAAACACCTCGACCATAACTCGCAAGAGCTTGTCCTCAGAGAGGGGGCTACTGTTACAAACCCAACCTTATTAATCTTCGGTCCCTATCGCATATCGGCAACCTGCATACTTACCGGCATAACCATACTAGCCAAGACCCAATTCCGTAAAACTGATGCTCATCGATCATTCTTACACCCGATCCCTATTCTGAACTAGTTCAGCTACCGACCGTATCCCGGAAGTCCAAACTAAGTACTCGCTTAACTAGGGAATCGACTAATTTAGTTTAGTCGGATACCCTCACTTCTCTTAAACCACGAAAGTCGTGCCAGTACTAGTACGACTCTCAAATAAGAAATCGATCCTCTTATACTACCCTTATTCACTGTTTTCCTACGCCTCTTCTCATTAGTGTTGAAGAATTTATACTCCGGGAACCTTATTAGTGCGCCTCTCGAGTATTGCTTGTGCGTCCTTCTATTATGACTCGAATTGGAATACTTTGACAGTCGTGCCAGCCAGTGGCATGACTCTCAAGAAGAAACCCGAATTGTTTATAAAAAAGGCTAATTTCTGCTATGTATTTCCTTCTTCATGCAACAACTTGTTCTCCTCCTTGTACCTAAAAATAATATCCTGTTCACCCCTTACTTGAGTGTAGTCCAGACTACCCCGCTCCTCCGTTCCTTGTCGATTCAGATTTCGCCCGAGTCTCCCACTACCTGAATCATACATGTAATACCCCTACGAGTGCGATGCCTGTATAACCACTCACTAGAGTGCCGGATAAAACACTTTACCCGTGTTGCAGGTAATTCTCTAAGAACAATTCGTAACAGGGTTCTATTAACTCTTATAGCGCTTTTGCAACTAGAAAATAGGATAGTCATACTTATCCTACTACAATGATATCTATTTCATAATATAGAATATAATCCTATAGTAGTAAAGTTCAATTCCGCTTTAGTCTTTCTTGATGGATCTTATTTCACAATATAAAATAAATTCTATATCAATTAGATATAAAGTTTCACTAGACTTAGAACTTTATAGGCTTCATGTACTTAAGGTACTCTTTCTTTTAAATACTCTTGATAGTAGAATCAGATTCAACTGAGAACTACTCTCACTATTTATAATGCATAATGATAATAGATATTCTTTGATAAAATATTTTGAGGAATACATACCTACTCATTATTTTTTGAAATTTCTTCCTAAGTGTTATGCCATCCATACCTTTGTTAACACAGTTGTAATCTATACTTATTGTCATAGGGTACTAGTCCAAATGTAGAAAAGATTCCTATACTTACATATTTTATATATTTCGCTTAAGCTAACTTATTCTATTTAAAGAATACTTAGCTAAGATAACTAATTTCTACTTCTGATATAATACCAATCCCTGATACTATTAAATAAATACCTAATAGTATTATAAAATCATTTGATTTAAGCTTGTAGTAGTATTTTCTTAATAGTATCTAGTATGCATTAAAAATAATTTTCAACTACTTATAACTTTATTAATAAAAACTCGTGGATCATAAATAGATCACCATTAGGTAGGCATCAATGCGTAGAAGATTATAGAATCTTAATTCATCTCGATGCCTATATTATTTGTGGAGTTGTAATTAGTAATAGATAAACTTCTTCATAGATATACTTAACCTTGCTAAAGGTCTTATAACTCTATGGGTATTACTCCGATTATAAAATAGATTGCTGAAATAGAATCAGGGCGATAAATAGGCCTAGATACAACTTTGAAATATTAAATTCGGAGAACTTTATATTTTAACTATATCTTTGGCCTTAGCTTAAAGTATACTCCCTTATAATATTACTAGACACACTTTGGTCTAAAGTACGCCCTTTTGGCTTCATTATTTTATTTATTTTTACCAAGTTATTTTCCTAAAGTTCAGAGTAATAACTTCAGTTCAGGGTAATACTAAAACTTTAGGATAATAGGTAGTATAGCTAGTATATAGTATATATATAGTCAGTATATTGATCTAGATATAACTATTGAACCTTTAATCAGATAGTCATGAAACTTAAACCGTAGCTCCCTCAAGGGTCTATAGGCATGCTATAAGGGCTTTAACTATCTATGATACTTATATACCACTTCAAAATTTATACCCATTTTATATACTTATCTCTTATAGATAAGTATTAGAAATACTTGCACCATACTGCTATGAATGTACCTAGAGTCCATATAGGTATGCGGGGTCGTTCTATAAGAGCTCAAGTACCTAAAGTAGGGCTGGATGTCATCTTGTAACAATTTAGAAGAAATAGTAATAAAGCTAGTAAATGAGTTTAATATTGTCATTAGTATTGAGCCAATTTCATGTCAAGTGTATAGATAGTTTGAGCCACATATACAAGACTATACAATTGCAATTATCGATCGAATTCTAAAAGAAATGGGAAGGGCTGAAGGAGGTGCAGTAGATTGTTTAAATAATACAGTTGAGGATATAGGACCCATAAGTACCTCTCTATTCAGGAAATAAGACATATTATTTATAATAGTATAGGACTCCAAAGATGAAAGTGATGGTCAGGTTATAGATAACAACCTTTTATTATTATCTAATGCTAAGGCTGAGTTGAGTGATTCTAATGATGATATTCAGCAAAACTTAGTTAAGAATAGAGGAGTCAAAACTCCATTATAGCTAGCATTAAGACTATAGCAAAAAAGGTTATCACTTCCTAGGGGCAATTTACTTTTAGAACTCATCTCGAATGACCTAGATAATAATGATTATAATGAGGAAGAAGAGTATATAGAGTAAAGTGAGGAAAATAAAGAGGAAAATTAAATATAAGAGGAAATAGACAAAGAGGAAGTAGGTGATGAAGATAAAGAGGATGAAGAAGGTAAAAGTAATGAAGAGGATGAGAATGATGAAGGTGATAAAGAGGATAAGATCGATATATAAGAACTAGATGAATAATAACTACAAGTAAGTTATTATAGAGCCTATAATTTGTTATAGACTCTACTGTCTCTTATAATTTTCTTCATATTGTCTAGCAATTATTTCATTGTTGTCTCATATATTATATATTCTATTTAGTATTAGTTATTTTATTATTCTATAAGTAAGGATTATTTAATTTTTTTTTTTTTATATTTTTTTTTTATATTTTTTAATTACTGGATAGTTATATAAAGGAGGCTATAATGAACTACCTAGGAACTCAGGTGGATTCAGGATGAAGTAGGTTGATGTATTATATTAATACTTATTGAGCTTTAAGTACTGCATACATTAATTTTTTCCTTTCTTCTTGAGATTTAAATAATATAGTATTATAATTCATAGTTTATAAGTAATAAGACTATTTCATTTTTTTCTAATAATGTATATATGACTAATAGCATAGAATATAGTCAAAAAGCAGAATATGTAACTAATAACAATGAAAGAATAATATTCTTACTAAAAACAGTCTAAGCTTAACTTGAGCTTTGTTTAGTTTCCTTTATCTAAAGAAACAAAAGTTATTTTATACTAAACTAGCTAACTTGCATAAATAAGTAGAAAATATTCTCTGATCTTATATTTAGTCTTGATCTCCATAATACTTTATATTTGCTTCATTATCTACAAGTTTATTATCTCTTCATTACTAAGTTCATTGCCTCCTTTCACTACATATTATATAACCATAGCCAGAATAAAGTAGATACTAAAGTGAAACTTTGGGGCCCTACTACAGTAATAGGTACTGAAACAGATACTTAAAATTATCAAAATACTCATGAGTCCAAAGAAAGCTATAGGAAAAAATAATATAAGAAAGAGGTTACAAGGATATAAGTATTCCTTTCCATTCCATATCTAGCATACTAGTAAAAAGGATAAGACTAAAGTTAAGTATATTATTAGTAAGCCTCGTATATTAGATTAGAAATCAATAGATAAGTATAAACCTGATATTTTCGAAGTTTGCTTTCTATAGGCTATGTAAGGAGATAGTACTAGATATTAATACAGAGTATAATAACAATTTCTTAGCTATGACAAATCAGACTAATATAGAGCATATACAATTGAAGATAACAGATACTCTACAAGAGATAACTGAATCATATATATATGAGTTTTTCACCAGTAGGTCAAAATATATCACGGATGCTGTTACGAACAAATATGACTAATATAAAATAGTAGTAAATCTTATTGCAACTCAAGGTGGTACAATACATAATAAGTAAATAATCTTATAGTAGGATATTAAACTCTAATATAAAATTTAAGCAAATATATTAGCCGAGAGTAATGTACTAGCTAGTGTACAGCTAGCAATTCTATGAATATAATAACAAATACGAACAGTAGCAGTGGTAAAGATAGGAGTAGTAGCAGTACTAAGAGCAGTAGTAGCAGGAGTAGAGGGAGCAATAGTAGGAAGTAGGGTAGCAATAGTAGGAGTACAGAGAATAATAGTAGGTATGAAAGCAAGGGTAGGAGTAGCAGCAGAAGGTGAAGCAGGAGCAGTAAGGGCAGGAGTAGCAGCAGAAGTAGTAGAAGTAGGAGGACAGGTAGGAGGTAGAGCAGTAGCAGGAGGTGCAAGTACCAAATAATTATTTTCTTATATTGGATTACCTTAAATCACCTAGTATATAGTTCATAGTTGCTGAGCATAAAATATAAAGTTACAAGGAGGGCTAGTACATTAGGATATTTACATCCAATATCTACAAGGAAATATAGTAATATGATATGATTCTAGTTTCGATATTAGTTTCTATATAATATAAATACTTGAGTGACTAACAGCCTAGATACCTATTGGAACCTTGGGCAAATTAGGTTCTGCTACTCGACTGCCTACTAGTTAAGGATTATTCTACTATTTGAACCCAAGATTAATAATTCTAGAAGCCCATAGGTCAAAAAATAAACCTTAGATAAAGAAGGCTAAAAAGTAGTAGAAAGGAATGTATAGTAAAGTAGTAGAGTTAGGGCACTTAAGGTATTTTATTTAGTTAGTAGTTTATTTTTTTTGTAGTATCTTATTAGTTAATCTTTTATGTTTTTTTTATTTCATATATAATAATGATCTTTATTGGAATATATATCTATTTCTTTTGTCTAATAGTTAATTATAATATATAAGGAAATAGATTATTTATTTAAATACATAGAACAGTATTTTCTAGTGATTAGTATAGAACTCTTAATAAGAATAATTTATGATAAGTAGTAACAATTTGTGATTAGTGCAAAAAATATATAAGAGATATAAAGAAATAATAGTAAAAGTAAGAAATAGAAGATAGGTGATAATAATCTATAATATATAATAAATAATGAGTATCAATAATAAGTAAAGAGTATAAACAATTTTTGATAAGTATAAATAGACTATAATAACAAAATAGTTGATAGTACAAATAATCTGTAATAGTGCAACCAATCTATAATAGTATAAGTAATCCATGACAGTATAGGCAATCTATGATAGTACAAGGAATCTATAATACTGCAAGCAATCTATGATTGTAGAAGCAATCTATGACAGTATAAGCAATCTATAATAATATAAGCAATCCATAATAGTATAAGCAATTTATAACAGTATAAGCAATCTATAAAAGTGTAAGTAATTTATGATAGTACAAGTAATCCATAATAGTATAAGCAATCTATAATAATAGAAGTAATCCATAATAGTGTAAGCAATTCGTGATAGTGTAAATAATCCATAATAGTATAAGTAATCTATAATAGTATAAGTAATCTATAATAGTATAAGCAATCTATAACAGTACAAGTAATCTTTGACAGTATAAATAAGCCATAACAGGATAAGCAATCCATAATAGTGAAAGTAATCTATGATCGTATAGGTTGGAGAAAGCAAAGGAATAACTACGGTGGTGAGGAGGTAGAAAAGTATAAAAGTAATCAAAATATATAAGAAAGTATCAATAGATATAAAACTATTAATAAAAGTATAGACTTTTCTTTTTAAAAGAGAAAATAAAAGAAAAAATATAAAAAAAAAGCCTTAGTAAGTATTCTATAGATCACTGAGTAGGGGTGAGTTTAGTTGATATAGTAAAAAGCTAACTTGACAAGTTGTAAATAAATAAAAACTCATTTGTTGAGTCAGTTCTTAGGAAAGTAGAGTAAGTTAAACTTACCCCATTATATATACTATTTATTCCTAGCTTAGCATCTTATACAAGCATATTATCAAAATTATAAAAAGAGACTAAGAAATAGGAATAGATAGATATATATAATATAGGTTTTGAAAAACTGAAAGAACTCATGAATTCTCCTCATATTTTAAAACTCTAGAATAATGTATCTACAAAACCCAAATATTTAATTTGTAATACTAGTAATATAGGTTTAGGATCTTAGATTAGTTAAGGCTTCCTTATTCATATTAGACTATCATACTTTTATTCCAGAAAATTTAATCTAGCTCAATTAAACTACCCAACTTATTAAAAGGAACTATTGGCAATTATTAACTTATTAAAAGTTTTTGAAGAGTAACTAAAAGGTTATAAATTCACTATTCTAATAGATTATAAACTATTAGTCACCTTTCATATTCAAAAACCTACAAGTTAGAAACTCAGATAATAGTAGGGTCTCCTTATGGAATTTGACTGCAAAATTCAGTATATAGTAGGAAAGGAGAATTTAATAGTAGATACTTTATCAAAAAAGCATAAATACTCCAATATTTCTACTACTGAGGATGATTATATTCCTACTAGTATTGACTCTCCTTTTTATCTTTATACTAATACCTTAACTTCTTCTTCATACTTCCAATCTTTATACTCTAAAATAGTTTCCTATAGAGCTATCAACTTCTAGTACATTAATTATAACTATAGTAACTGTAATAGAAGAGCTATAGAGTTCAGATATCAATTCTTTTACCACTACGATAAAGTTGAAGTCAAAATAGAAGATAACTATAAGTACAAAGTACTTAACTATAAGTTGAAAGCCTTTAATAAGGAATCTCTTACTTCTATTGATACTGAACTATTTAATAGGTACTAATATAATAATATCAAAGAATTCAAGATAGATCTAGCTCAGTAAAAAGCAACTAAGGATTAAGAAAAAGAGCTCTTGACTCTTTTATCAATACTAAGCCCAATTAATATTACTATTATCTATACTAACTATTAATAATATAAATATATATATTAGTTCATATACTAAAATTTTTACTATCCTATATATAGTAGTTCTTATATAATATATAACTACATATTTACAGTTGAGATCTATGCTATCTATAATACTCTAGGATATAGTAGCCTCAACTGTACTCTCACGGATTTAGTTCTTTAGAAAGAGAAGGAATTACTTAAGAACTGTTTATACAACCTCAATGTAATCTAAGATTCTTATAAGGAACTAGTTGAATTAGTTTCCACTACTCCTTCTACTAACTTTCATAAAGGAGTACTTAGTAACTATATAAGAAAAATCTAATAAAATATACTAATTGTACCTTAACAACTATAGAATCCTATACCAACCTCTTTTAGAAACAATATTAATAATGTCTTTTAAACTACTGCAATTACTACTTATTCTTAGAAATGAGTAATAGTTGATGAAACTCTTATTATTCTTCCTGCAGAATCATTCTAATCTTATAGATAATACTATCATTTTTGCAAATAACTAGGATATAATGCTACTACCAATAAAAAGAAGAAACTTATGGTTATTGATTTTAATTAATAAAATAAACTAACCCTCAATAGGCTTATTGACAATAAGTATATTACTAATAGTTAGGAAGATAATAAGGATTTCTTTATTATATAATAGTTAGATCTAAAAGATGGAATAAAGACAGCATACCAGATATATATAAAAGTATATCCTATCTAGAAGGATTACTATAATAGCTTAGAATAGTGCAAGGATCATAGAATCAAAGAGAGATTTTTATATATTAGAAATATAAATGGATAATAGAGCTTTGTCTTGTCTAGCACTTTCAACATTAAAGATAAGAACTATTTCAAGCAAGTAATCAATGAAGTATATTAAGCAATAACTCATAGCAGAATTAAGAAAACTATGAAATATCTTACTAACTAATACTAATACTAGTCCTTCTTTAAATTAGTTAAAGAGGATATCAGAAGTTGTAATACTTGTTAATAAATAAAGTATTCCAATAAACTATATCTTGGACTTATCACTTCTTTATATGTACCAAAAAGACCTTAGTCAGATATTTCAATAGATTTCCTTAAGTTAGCTCCGATTTTTATTAAATATTCTCTCTTCTATCTAAATATTTCTATCAATATAGAATATATTATCTATATTTTATGCCTTTGGATGATTGTCAATAGATAATTATAATTTAAGTTTCTTATTCTTATTCTTGATAATTTCATAGTGGAATAATATACTACTTCTTTTAATATTTATATAGTCTTAATTATAAGATATGTTTTATATATTATTTTTGATTATAATATACTTTTTATATTATTACACTTCTAATATTATGCTAGAAAAAATAGAATCAAATTGGAACTGTCTACTATATATTACTCTCATATAGATAGACAATTTGAGGTTATAAATAAGGAAATTTTATAAGTAATAAGAGCATATAAATTCAAATGATCTGACTGGCTATATAAATTATCTAAGATTTAGTTGAAGCTAAACTCTAGATTTAATAGGGCCATAAAAAGTAGTTCTTTTATAACTTTACTAGGATTTAGCAAATATCAAGGAGCCTCTCTACTACTTTGTCTTATCAATATATTTATTTTAGCAAATAAACATCAGAACAATACCTTACAGGTATTCTATAATACTAAGAAGATATAAACAATAGAATTAAACAAATATCATAAGGTAGCTAAGTTTTTAATTAGACAACAAGTCTTATTATCTTTGAAAAACATAAATATACCAAGTATTTCACCTAAGTTAAAACCTCGATAGTTAGGTCCTTTCTTGATTATATCTACTAAGTATACTTGAAATAATTATAGTTTGAACTTATCTCTTCAACCTAACCTTAATCTTATCATAGAGGCCCTATTAACCCTTATAGTGCTCTGGCAAGTAGAAAATAGGATGGCCGTACTTCTACTACTACAATAATACTTATTCTATAATATAGAATAATATCCTATAGTAGAAAGTTTAATCCACTTTAATCCTTTATAATAGATCTAATTTCGAAAGACAAAATAAATTATTTTGTCAGTCGTGAATAAAAAAAACTAGACTTAAAACTTTATAGGCTTCATATACTCGAAGTACTCTTGCTTTTGAATACTCTTAATAGTAGAATTAGATTTAACCGAGAACTACTCTCACTATTTATAATGCGTGAGGATGGTAGATATTTCTTGATAAATATTTTAGGAAACATGCACCTACCTGTCACTCTTTGGAATTTTTTCTTAAGTGTTATACTATCTACATCTTTGTTAATATAGTTATAATCTGTACTCATTGTTATAGGTTACTAGCCTGAATATAGAAAAGATTCTTATACCTATATGTTTTATATATTTTACTTAAGCCGACTTATTCTATTAAAGAATACTTAGCTGAGATAACTAATATCTACTTCTAATATAATATCAATCTCCAATACTATCGAATAAATATCCAACAGTATCATAGAGTCATCTTATTTAAGCTTACAGTAGTATTTTCTTAATAATGTCTAGTGTCTATTAAAAATAATTTTCAACTACTTATAACTCTATTAATAAAGACTCGTAGGTTACAAATAGATTATCATTAGATAGACGTCCATATGTAAAAGATTATAGAATCTTAATTCATCTAGATATGCATATTATTCGTAAAGTTATTTTCAATAATAGATAAACTTCCTCATAAATTTAATTAACCTTACTAAAGGTCTTATAGCTCTACAAGTATTACTCTGATTATAAAATAGATTGCGGAAATGGAATCAGGGCGAAGAATAGGTCTAGATATAACTTTGAAATATTAAATTCAAAGAACTTTATATTTCAACTGTATCTTTAGCCTTAACCTAGTGTGTACTCCCTTATAATTTCACTAGACGTACTTTGGTCCAAAGTACGCCCTTGTGGCTTCATTATTTTATTTATTTTTACCGAGTTATTTTCCTAAAGTTTAGGATAATAACTTCAGTTCAGAATAATACTAAGACTTTAAGGTAATAGCTAGTATAGCTAGTATATATATATATAGTCAGTATATTGATTTAGATATAACTATTGAACCATTAATTGGATACTTATGAAACTTAAACGGTAGCTTCCTCAAGGGTCTATGGACATGCCATGAGGGTCTTAACTATCTATGACATTTATATACTACTCTGAGGTTCATACCCATTTTATATACTTATTTCTTATAGATAAGTATTAGAAATGCTTATATTATACTACTATGAGTATACTTAGAGTCCATATGGATATTTAGAGTGGTTTTATGAGAGCTCAAGTACCTATAGTAGGGCTGAATGTTACTTCGTAATAGTGCCTCTCCCTTTAAGGTTCTTGTCAGCAAGAACCTAATTAATCATACAAATAGAATTATTATTGCTACTAATAACTATAGATGGGGCTTGAGGACCAATCCTTATATATGATATCCAAAACATAGCTTCGTACGTTTCATTGCACCCCTGAGACCAAAAATGGTATAAGAAATATAGGTAGAAAATAAAAGATGCATAAAACATAATTCTAAAAACCTAAAGCCTAAATAGAAAAAAATGAAAAATCCTCATAAGATAACATCAAGGTCTCGTAGCTTATAAAGGTTATCTAAATGGAATTTCTAAATGATTTCAGAACCTCCATTCTTCAAGTTCTTATATGCTTCCTATGTGTTATCATCAGGACCATAATCCTTTTAGGAAACTAAGTATATTACTCTTCCTCTCTAAAGCTCACTTGTCCTAACCTTCTTTATCTAGTACTCCGATTTTTCGAGATCAATGAGAGGAGGTGTTGGCAAATATTTGCTAGCAATTGTATTAAGGTGTTAGGGTTCCAATAGACTGATATAGAAGATGGAGTACATTTTGCCTATACTTAGAGGAAGTTCTAACTTATAAGTATAAGTACTAATGAGTCGTTTGATTCAAAATTTCTCTCGAAGCTTGTAGTCAAGCTTTTTGGTTGAATACCTAGTTTTGATATTCTTAGCATTAACCATAACCTAGTCTTCTACCATGAATATTAGTTCCTTCTCTACTACTTTAAGATTATAGTATTTTAATACATGGACTTATACTACCTTTATATTCTCCCTCATTGTCTCTCTCATTGCATCTAGAGTTTCGACTATTTTAGCTGTCTTGAGATTTTTAGATTCGATTGTGGCCTCAATTAGGTTCTAGAAATTATTTTCCAGATGTTGGCTATGTATTATATAGAAAGGAGTAAGTTTAATACTAGAGTAGATAGTATTATTGTAACAGAACTCAGTAAATAAAAGTAATTTAACCCAGTCATCCTAATCCCAACAGTAATACATCTATAGATAATACTTCAAGATTTAGTTGACTCATTCAGTTTGACTATCCGTTTGAAGGTGATAAACCAAGGACTTATCTAACTCAACTCCTAATAACTGTATGACTTCTATCTAAAATAAACTTGTAAACATTAAGTTTCTATCTGAAACAATCCTTTTTAGTAACTTGTATAATGTCTACACCTCCTTGACAAATATCTTAGCTAACTCTTTACCCTTTTGGTTCTTTAAAGGAATGAAATGCACCATTTTAGTAAACCTATTAATAATAACTCAAGTCTGATTATACTCTTTGATTGAAAGTAAATCAATAATAAAATCTATCAAAATATATTCCCACGGCTTATAGGGAATTGGAAGAGGTACGAGCTTACTATGTTTTTTATGTCATACTATCTTATTGTGCTAGCAAGTATTATATCTATAGATAGGGTCATATACCTAATCTTTTATATTTGGCTTGTAGTAGTTTAATTTCATTAGTTCAAGGGTTTTGTCATATCTGAAATATCCTGCAACTTTAGTATTATAGCTCTAGAATGCCACCTTTAGCTTCAGTAAGTTGTTATCAGGAATATAGAAACATCTTTCATAGGTTACCATATTATCTTCCAAACTATAGTACTTAAGACTAAAATACTCCTTACCAAACTTCAATGCATTCTGAATCCCTAACCACTTCTTATCTATGAGGCTAACTTCTAGAATTTCCTTTGACTAAATTGATTCTTTCATCTATGAGGCCTTCACTACCATAATTCGATGCGTTACTAGTACCTCCTCACCTAAATCTAGTTGGAATTGACTAAGTTTAAATATGCAAATTGTGTAGTCCTCCTTCTCCCCTCCTTCTTCGAGGTTAGGATCAACCTAATGGGAAAATACATCAGCCTTGCCATTCTTGTCACCTAGGTAGTAGATAATTCTAAAATTGAACTAGCTTAGTATTTCCGTCCATCTAAGCTACCTTTGATTGAGTAACTTTGTAGAATTAAAGTACTTGCGGTTTTTATAATCCATATATACAATTATTTTCTCAGGGATATCTATCAAGCAGTATATTTATTCCTAAAAGCAGTTAATAATTATGACCATTTCCTTATTGTGGATATTAAAATTAAGCTTTGCTTGTATGAAACACTTTGAGTAGTAAGCAATTAAGTACCAATGACTATCTAGTTCCTTCTAAGATAGGATACTAGCCTTTGCTAGATTGAACATATATGTCTCAATCATCTTTAGTCATTTGGGATGATAATGACATAGTATCAGAGCTGTAGTGAATCTATATTTTAGCTCATCAAAGGCCTTTTGATACTGTTATGTCCAATTCTAAAGAACTCTATTATATATAAGTATTTAAATCAGGAGAGCAAAACTACTAAAACTTTTAATAAACTAATAATAGAAATTATTAAAACCAATAAACTTCTATACTTCTTTAATATTCCGAGGGGCTTGCTATGTAAGAATGTCCTCAACTTTTTTCTGACCTATCTATATCCTTTTAGTACTAACCTTAAATCCCATGAAATCTACTGCAAAGATATGGAAGATACACTTATCAATATTAATATAAAGGTTATTCTCTATTAGCTTCTACAGCACTTAATGGACGAGCTCGATATATTTCTCTTTAGTTTGAGTGTATATAAGGATATCATCAATATATAAAATAATCCCTTGTTCAATTTTCTTAGATAGAATATTATTAACATGTCGTTAGAAGACGGATGGAGTGTTAGTTAGCCCAAAGAGCATAAATGTATAATTGTACAAGCCATATCTAGTCTTAAATACTGTTTTTTACTCGTCTTTGGCTGCTATTCTTAGTAAGTTAAACCTAGGTTTTAAGTCAAGTTTAGAGAAAACCTATAAAGTACCAACTTATTCTATAAGAGTAGTTATGAGTAGCAGGAGATATTTATCTTTCTTTATAATGGTATTGACACCTCTATAGTCTATGACTATTCGAAGCTTACTATTAAGTTATTTGGTGAAGAAAATAGGAGTACCAGCACTACTTTTGCTTAGTCTAATCTTGCTAGTTCAGAGTATCTTATTAAGGTATTTTTTAAAAAGCTCCAGTTCATTAGAGAAAAGAGGGTACAACTTTCCTGATGGTAGATTGTAGACTATGAGAAGAAAAGGTAGATTGCATCTCCTTTCCAAAGATTTTTGCAAAATTCCTGTACTGAGATAGCAATCGATCTACAAGTTCCTCTAGGTTCTCACTCATAGTTATTTTCATAACCTTGTAAATATCCTCATATAATAAATAATACTAGACAGTAGTCATTTGATACCATTTATACAATCTATATCTACTAGAATAAATGGATATGTATACTAGTTCTTCTGAGGGATTGCCTCAAAAGAGTAGTTATTGTAAGGTGGAGAGTTCTATTAGGAACGTTAATTAATAGGTGTAATCTCCACTTAGATTATTTGCTAACTAACTGATCTATAGTCGGTTATTATCTATCTGAGTAGTCTAAAAAGGAGATTCTAGAAAGGAATTTATGCTTTTTTTATACTTGTTCAACAACATATCTGACAGTTCAAAATATATAGAATATAGTACTAACCATAGAGCAGTACTATATGAGTCATAGGAAATATGAGTCATAGGAAATATATAAGTCATAGGAAATATAAGTTATAGGAAATAGATGAGTTATAGAAAATAGGACTATACTAGGACTATGCTATATCCTTGAGAGTATATATAAGATAGCAGGTTCCGCTAAATAACTAACTACCAGATTTGGTAGTTATGAAATAGATATAGAAAATATGAGATAAATGAAATAATAAGAAATAATATCTCTTATTATACTTTCTTACTTTAAACGAATTTTACTATATTAGTAATTCTATCCTGCAATCCTAGCTTCTACTTGTCCTATATTAAGGGATAGTTGAAGTATATTAGTGTTGATTTATTTGCTATTAGGGAATTCTCTCATGATATAGTTCTATTCCTACTGAATAAGAGCTCGAGTTTTATCTCCTGTCTGAGGTTCTTTTTTTCCTCTTTTGGTATATTATTTCTTGAAGATATCTTCTAGACTTCTTCTAACCTAGATATTATAAAGGATTTTAGTAGTAATATCTTTGGTATTTACTCAAGAATCATATTTTGGAGTATATCCTAACTATCTGACCTTATATTGACCTTTACTAGATCATAGTGCTGTTCTGAATTCCAATACCTTTTCAACTTCATATTAATCATTATTAATTAGTCCTGGTTCCAGAGATCATTTATTATGGAACTAAGTATAATCATTTTGATAATATAGTTTAAGTTTTGAAATATAAAAGGTATTATATATAAGATTGAGGTCAGGTTGAGGGAATAAGTTCAGACTATAATTATTTCGAGTATAATTAGTAGATATGATCGAGAAAGGGCCTAGCTATCAAGGTTTTAATTTGGGTGAAATATTTAGTACGTTTATATTTTCTAAGGATAGCATAACCTATTATCCAACTGATAACTTAACTGTATTATAATATTTATTTACATATATCATTTATATCTTTTTGGTGTCATAGAATGTCTGTAAAGTATTGTTGTGATATTTATTTGCTAGTGCAAATATATTGATAAAATAAGATAGCAGGGAGGCTCCTTAGTATGTACTAATTTCTAGTAAAGTTATGATGAGACTACCTTTTCTAGCACTATTAAATCTAACATTCAGTTTTAACTAAATCTTAGGCAATTTATATAGCTAGTCAAATTCTTCAACTTTATATACTCTTACTACTTATAAGATTTTCTTATTTATGATCTTAAATTATCTGTCTATATGAGGGTAATATACAATAGACAATTCCAATTTGATTCTATTCTTCCTAACCTAGTCCTAGAAGTATAATAATATAAAGAGTATGTCATGATCAAAAATAATATATAAAGAATATCCTATAATTGAGACTATATGAATATTAAAGGAAGCAGTATATTATACTATTATAAAATTATTAGGAATAGAGATAAGAAACTTAAATCCTGACTGTCTATCGACAATCATCCAAAAGCATGAAATACAGATAATATGTTCTTTATCAGTAGGAATATTCAGATATAAAAGAGAACATTTAATGAAGAGAGGAGCTAACTTAAGAAAATCTATTGAAATATTTGACTACAGTCTTTCTGATATATATAAAGGAGTAACAAGTCCAAGAGGTGGTTTGTTAGAATACTTTGTCCATTGATAAGTATTATAACTTCTGATGTACTCCTTAACTAACTCAGAGAAGGACTAGTATTAGTATCAGTTAGTAAGGTATTTCATAGTTTTCTTAATTCTGACATGAACTGTTGCTTTATATGCTTCATTGATTACTAGCTCGAGATAGTTTTTACCTTCAATATTGAAAGTATTGAGTAAGAGCAATCTTTATTGTCTATATATATTTTTAACATATAAGAATCCATTTCTGATCCTATGATCTTTGCTCTGTTTCGAAGTATCATAGTAATCCTTCCAGATAGGGCATACCTTTATATATGCTTAGTATGCTTCTTTTATTCCCTCTCCGAGATCCAACTATTATATGATAAAGAAATCCTTGTTATCTTCTCAACCATTAGTGATATACTTATCATCAATAAGTTTATTAAGAGTTGGTTTAATTTATTAGATAAAATCAATAACTATAGGTTTCTTCTTATAACAAGTAGCAGCGGTATATCCTGATTGTTTGTAGAAGTCGTAACGTTATCTAGAAGATCTAGATGATTTGGCAAGAATGATGATGAGAGTTTTATCGACTGCTATTTCCTTCTGGGAATGAGTAGTAACTGTAGTAGTCTGGAAGATGTTATTGACATTACTTCTAGAAGTGGTTAGTACAGGGTTCTAAGGTTGCTGAGGTATGATTATCTAATAAGAAATGTTATTTCTTATTATTTTATTTATCTCATATTTACTATATCTATTATTATTCCATAATTACCGAATCTAGTAGTTAGTTATTCAGTAGAACTTGCTATCTCGTGTACACTCTTAAGGATGTAGTATAGTCCCAGCATAGCCCCATTTTCTAGGACTCATATATTTCCTATGACTCATATTTTCCTATGACTCATATAGCACTGCCTCATAGTAAGTGCCATATTCTATATATTCTGAACTATTAGATAAGTTGTTGAACAAGTATAAAAGGAGTACAAATTCCCCTGTGGAATCTCCTCCTCAGACTATTTAGACAGACAACAACCGACTATAGATCAGTTAGTTAGTATATAATCTAAGCGAGATTACACCTATTAATTAATATTTCTAATGGAACTTCCTACTTGACAATAACTACCCTTCTGAGGCAATCTCTTAGAAGAACCAGTATACATATATATCTGTTCTAGTAGATATAGATTGTATAAACAGTACTAAATAACTACTATCTAGTATCATTTATTAGATTTTTTTTAACATCCAAAGTTAATCTCTACTACTCAAAACCCTTTATCTAAAAGCCTAATCAACCTTGACAATACTCTTTTACACTTTTTAGTATAACACATCTCGAATATAATAACAACGTTATAAATTTAGCTAGCTACAATAATAACTAATGAAACACTAGACTTTCAACTGCAGTATAAGTACAAGACTTAGAAGCAAGTTAAGCAGAACTCTAGCAGGCAATAATTCACTATATAAAAGTATCCTACCCTAGTTCCAGATACTTTTTCCAGTACTCTCGACAAATCCACTTGCACTCTTAGCAATCCTTAATACCATACTGGAAATGAAAAACGTGATACATTATAGAAAAACCAGTATTATAGGTCTTAGGCATAATCAGTGTAATAAGGAAACGATCCTCATCCCATAGCACACGAACTGCCTCCTCTATACTAGACAATACTTCAAAGAAAGCATTATCTTCACTTAAGACAACACCAGACCTAGATATCCCAACGAAAGTTTCAATACCTTCAACATCTACTTCAATATTATAGTTAGAAAAAGAAATACTTTTACTAGACAACTCAGAAGTAGGAGACAAATCAAATCTGTAAAACATATTCGGACTTTGCTAAGCCGCCATATTATCATCACTAACAACTGAGCTAACATTTTCCTCAGTCAAGCAGATATCCAACAAATCTTCTTCAATAACACTGCTAGAACAATAAGGTGCTAAAGCGAAAAAGTAACTTGAAGATCAAAGTTGTTGATCTAAACCAACAGGTTATAGAGCAATAATTAACATTGAAGTAAACCTAAATAAGAATCAGCATCAGATAGAATAGCATCTGCAGCTAGAAAACGGACTAAGAAGTCAAGACATTTGACTATATTGCTAGAAGAAATTTAAGAATTAGTCAAATGTACACTAAAAAAAGCCCGAATTATAGATCCTCAATATTCAGAAGTAAAAAATATTGAAAGAGACAATAGAATAATCATAGGAAGTAGTTCCTTTACTTAAGATTCACCTTATGGGGCTACTCTTGATCTCATTCTCCCACAAGCATTGAAGGTATTTTCAGATGAATATAGAAAGGAGATAATTGAAATCTTAAAATATGCACAGATTTTAGGAATAATATAAAAATATTATCCAGTAGACACTGTACTTCTAATAGAAGCGGCCGCAAAACATTATCTATTACTCAGTATATATCCATTCTCAGATCAAGAATTGGAAATGAATGCCTATCTCAGAAAAGAACTAAAAAAACCGATACTTAGACTCTTAAAAGAAAGAAAATAGCTTATAGAAGAATAGAATGATATAATAGCTTTTATGTTATATAGTACTCACCTAAGTGAAACTAAAACCTTTTTAGAAGACTGGTTTAAACCCACACTAGATATGCTTAGAACGTTTGCCCATACTCCAATGAAAGATAAAGGCAAAGGTAAAGAGTCTACTGAGAAGAATATTATATCAGTACAAGAAGCAGGAAGTTCTAAATCTCCTCTAACTCTTCTAGACGAAATACAGGAACCGGACAATGATGATAAAGATAAAGACAATAACAGCAATAGTGGAGGAAATGAAAATACCGGTTAATAATAACAATAATAATTTGGAATATAAGGTAGACTAGATGATAATAATCTAAGTGATAGCTCTGATTCAGATAATAGTATCTCATCAGTAGCTAGTATACCTAAACTCAAAAAGATTCCACAAGGCAAATCAGTAGAACATCAATAATAGAAATCTACTACCAGAATAATTTTGGCAAATAATCTCACTTTACCTAAGAAAATAAAAGGAATCAAAATTGATTCACTAAGGAAACTTAACGGCACTGATAAAAAATGGAGAGACTCACAATATTTTGACTCTTGGGCTATAGTAGTCCAACACTGGTTGAAGATAAAAGAAATTAATTGAGACAAGACTGAAGCATTAAAAATTCTAGGATTTCTACTTCAAGGAAGTATGCTCACAACCTATAATCAATATTTAAGAAATAAAGACAAGAAGGTAAAATTCTTTAGCTTTATAATGGTACTCAGAGATTTTCTGATACTGTCTACTAGTAAAGACATTTTATGGAAGCAATGGAAAACTGCTATACCTTACAAGGTATAAGTATCTTCTAATACTTATCTATAGGAGATAAGTATATGAAATAGGTATAAACCCCACAGTAGTGTATAATTATCATAAATAGTTAAGACTCTCATAATATGCCCAGAGGCCCTTAAGGGAGCTATAGTTTAAGTTTCATAAGTATCTGATTAAGGGTTCAATAGTTACACCTAGATCAATATACTAACTATATATATATACTAGCTATATTAGCTATTACCCTGAAGTCTTGGCATTACCCTGAACTAAAGTTATTACCCTAAGCTTTTCGAAAATAACTTGGTAAAAGATAAATAAATTAATGAAGTCACAAGAGTGTACTTTAGACTAAAGTACATCTGGTGACATTATAAAGGAGTACGCTCTAGGCTAAGGCTAAAGATATAGTTAAAATATAAAGTTTACTGAATTTAATATTTCAAAGTTATATTGAACCTCTTTCATCACCCTAATTTCTTTCTGTAATATACTTTATGATTGGAGTAATACTCATAGAGTTATAAGATCTTTAGTAAGGTTAATTAAATCCATGAGGAGGTTTATCTATTACTAATAATAACTCTATAAATAATATAGGCATTGAGATGAATTAAAATTCTATAATCTTCTATGCCTTGTCGCCTATCCAATAATAATCTATTTATGACCTATAAGTTTTTATTAATAAGGTTATGAGCAGTTGAAAATTATTTTCAATGGATACTAGATACTATTAAAAAAATACTACTGTAAGCTCAAATAAGATGAATCTATAATACTATTAGGTATTTATTTGATAGTATCAGGGATTAGTATTATATTAGAAGTAGAAATTAGTTATTTCGGCTAAGTATTATATAATGTAATAAGTTAGCTTAAGTGAAGTATATACAACCTGCAGATATAGGAATCTTCTTTACATTCAGGCTAGTAACCTATAATAATAAGTATAGAGTACAACTGTATTAATAAACATATAGATAGCATAATACTTAAGAAGAAATTCCAAAGAGTAATAGGTAGATATATGTCCCTTAATAAATTTTATTAAAGAATATCTACTATTACCACGTATTATAAATAGTGAGAGTAGTTCTTAGTTGAATGTAATTCTACTATCAAAAGTATTTAAAAGTAAAATTACCTTAAGTATATGAAACCTACAAAGTTCTAAGTCTAGTTTCCTTTATTCCTGACTAACAAAAGATTTATTTCATATTGCAAAATAAGATCTATTGGAAAAGATTAAAGTAGATTGAACTTACTGCTATAGAATTTTATTTTGAGTTATGGAATAAATATTATTGTAGTAGTATAAGTATAGCCATCCTATTCTTTAGTTACTAAAGTACTATAAGGGTAAATAGGGCCCCTATAATACTATACTAGTATAGATATCATAGATAAAACTGTTAGTATTGATTGATTATATGTATTTAGTAGCATTCAGTTAGTTAAGAGGTTACTCTTATAAGTCTTTAAGCTTATATTTATAAGTTTGGATTAATCGAGACAGAGTTTCTACTGATTTTCGATTTGTTTTATAGCTCTGAAACGATCATCTTGTTCTTATTTAATTGCCTTCTATATCCAGTTACTTATCTTACCTACATCAATCTTAATGGTATCAAACTCTTTTTTTATTATATTAATGATTACTCCTATATTTTGTATGAGCTTATTAGTTAGTAACTCCTATTATTTCTCTAATACCTTACTGATAGATACAGTTAATTATTGAAATATATCTTATTATCCTTCTGTTTAGTCTTTAAGAGAAGTTACTTCCTTAGTTACTCACTACTACAATAATTTAAGGATTTTATATATAGCTTTTGCTCTATCAAAAACTACTTTATAAGGTTCCTGAGCTTTGACTAAAAGATATGCCTATGCTTATACACCGCTAGTAAGGTCTACTAGTTCAGCTTATTAGTGATGGAACTTTATAGCTCCATCTCAAATAATATGAGCCAAAAATTGGTCATATTATTCTTAACTGATTGTAGGATTTATAGCTCTTATAAAGTAGAGTAGTATTCTTTATAGTCATTATAAAGAAGTATTAGTACTTGGTCAATATATTAGTTATTGGGTTGGTTCTTATCAATATAACAGACCTAATAGAAACTCTTACAAGTATGATATCAGTTTATATAGAGAGTATTAGTGCTGTTACCTAGAGGATTCTATCCTTTGAGATAGAATATCTTTTATTGACATATCTTAGAATTTATTTTCTATATTAGTTACTGATTATATAAGATTTTATAGTTATTATATAATAGCACGGAGTGTAATATCAGGAAGTGTAAGAGATTAGTAGGGCTGGTGAGGCCCTTTTAGTATCTAAAACTTAGAAATAGTAATTTGAGTATATAGTTTAATAAGATGAGAATTACTTATCTATAAAATAATATTATAGAGGCCTTATTTACTCTTATAGTGCTTTAGCAATTAAAGCATCAGATGGCTATACCTATACTGCTATAATGATATTTATTCCATAACTTATAATAAAATTCTATAGTAGTAAGTTTAATCTACTTTAATACTTTCTGACAGATCTTATTTTACAATAAAAAATAAATCTTTTATTAGTCAAGAATAAAGTAAACTAGACTTAGAACTTTATAAACTTCGCATACTTAAGGTGCTCTTACTTTTGAATACTCTTAATGGTAGAATTAGATTCAATCGAGAATTACTCTTATTATTTATAATACATAGTAATGATAAATATTCTTTTGATAAAATATTTTAGAGGATATATACCTATCTATTACTCTTTGGAGTTTTATCCTAAATATTATACCATTCACACCTTTATTAATGCAATTGTAATCTATACTTATTGTTATAGGTTACTAGCCCAAATATAGAGAAGATTCCTATGCCTATATATTTTAAGTACTTTGTTTAAGCCAACTTATTATATTAAAGAATACTTAGCCAAGATAATAAATTTATCCTTTTGATATAACCCTAATCTCTAATACTATCAAATAAATAACTAATAGTATCATAAAGTAATTTTATTGGAGCTTATAGTAATATTTTCTTAATAGTATTTAGTATCTATTGAAAATAATTTTTAATTACTTATAATTCTATTAATAAAGACTTGTGGATCCCAAATAGATTATTATTAGATAGGTATTAATATATAGAAGATCTCAAAATCTTATTTTATCTCGATACTTATATTATTTATAGAGTTATTATTAGTAATAGATAAACTTCTTTATAGATTTAATTAACTTTACTAAAGGTATTATAACTCTATAAGTATTACTCCAATTATAAAATAGATTGCAGAAATACAATTATGGTGAAGAAAAGGCCTAGATATAACTTTGAAATATTAAATTTGGAGAACTTTATATTTCAAGTATATCTTTAGCCTTAGCTTAGGATATATTCCCTTATAATATCACTTGATATACTTTGGTCTAAAGTATGCCCTCATGGCTTCATTATTTTATTTATTTTTATCGAGTTATTTTCCTAAAGTTCAGGTTAATAACTTTAATTTAAGGTAATGCTAAAACTTCAGAGTAATAGCTAGTATAGCTAGTATATATATGTTCTAGTCCATTTCGTAATCTAGACTGTTTTAGTATAGCTTAAGCCATATTAGAACGGCCTGGATTCTGCAATAGCTCAAGCTATTGCAAGATTTAAATTTTGGTAAAAGGTTTTTAATACTAAGGTAATTTCTATAATACTATAATGGTTCTATAATACTACAGCAATACTCCAATATTATATATAGTAATATAAAATAGTAGTGTATCTAATATTACAATTACCTTATAAAAAGTTACTTAATTAAATAAGAATAAAGAGATGGAGTATAAGTAACTAAATAATATAAGGGTATAAAAAATTACTTTACTTACTCAATCTTCTACTTAATCAATCTATTAATTACTGAACCTTCTTATTGAAGGAGAAATTATATAATACTTGGTGGTTATAGTAATAATTCATAATAGTCTAGCTACTTATATATAGGTTAGACTCCTTATAACTAAGTTTTATTTGTTACTTTATTCAATATTTAATTATTTACACTATCTACTTGCATTAATATGTTTGGAGTGTATATATAATATATGAATGGATATGCTATTCTAGAACGGTCCAGATAGACCATTACAGAATTAAAACTTTGGTCAAAGGTTTTCAATATCATAGTAATAGGGTATAATTTCTATAATACTATAGTAACAACTCTAATACTATATATAATAAATAACTAATAGAAGTATATCTAATATTAAAGTTATATTATAACTAGTTATCTAATAAAATAAAAAGAAAGGACAAGTAACTTAACAACATAAAAAAAATAATTACAAGTAATTAAATATCAGATAATATGAGGAGTCTAACCTATACATGAGTACATTTGTGGAATATGTCACTCTAGTTTAATATAAGTTTGAAGGTATAATACAAATATATTAAGGATTTAATAAACTGATTTTGATATTATTATCCCTTTATTCTTAGTTTAATTAAATAAGCTACTATAAAATAACTCTAATATTGGAATTTGGTATTTACTATATGCAGTATAAGAGTATCACTACAGTATTATAGAACTATTATTAGAGTGCACATATATTTATTCTGTAATAGCTTGGCAAACTTGCAACAGCCTGGTCTATACTAGTATGGGGGGCCATACTGGTATAGCCTAGGTAATCTTAGAATGGCCTGGGCTATACTGGTATAGTCTGGAATCCCAGAATAGACTAGAATATATATATATAGTCAATATATTAATCTAGGTGTAACTGTTGAACTATTGATTGGATTCTTATAAAACTTAAACTATAGCTCTCTTAAGGGTTTATGGGTATACTATAAGGGTCTTAACTATCTATGATAGTTATATACTACTTTGGAGTTTATACCTATTTCATATATTTATCTCTTATAGATAAGTATTAGAAACAGTTGCATGATATTATTATGAGTATATCTAGAGTTTATATAGATATTTAAGATTATTTTATAGGAGCTCAAATAACTAAGGTAGGGCTGGATGTCACCCTATGATACAGAGTATCTTATTAAGTTAATCTTTGAAAAGTTCTAGTTTATCAGAGGAGAAGGAATATAACTTTCCTAATAGATAACTTTTTCTTTCTTCCATCTCTATTATTATATCCTATAGATTATATGAAAGAAGAGCAGATTATATTTCTATTCTAAAGATTTTCATAAAATTTCTATACTGAGATAGTAATTGATCAGCAAGTTCTTCAAAGTTTTCACTTACAGTTATTTTCATAACCTTGCAAATATCTCTATTAGTAAATTTCGAATAATCTTATTCCTCTATTTTAATGAGTCTAATATATTAAGTCTCTATAAGTACTTTATCAAAGTTAGTGAAATCTATAATTTCCTTGATCTCCAATACCCTTTTAAGCTCAAGCCTATAAGAAATGGTAACTCATACTTTATTATAATTAGCCTCAATCTAATTCATCTCCAAAATAAGTAAAAGACCTAGTTCGAGGTATACAATCTCAGTTATTAAGTCAAGAGTTTTGTTTTATTATAATCTTATATCAAGAACTTATATCTATAGCTTTTGAACCTATACTATATCAGACTTCTTGAGAATTAAGCTATTAACGCTCTCTAATCTCAGTCTTTTCTTCCTCTTAACTTAAGGTAATATTATTTATTTAATAAAATTACTATCAAAATTTATGACTTCTATACTAGTGTTAACTAAAGTATTAATAGAATATTCCTTTTTTATTTCTCTATATAACTAAAATAACTTACTAGAAATAAGGAACTTTAACTTATCAAACCTTAATACTTTTATAACTAATTTTCCTACTAAAAAAAAATCTTTTATTCTATCTAATAAAATATCTGGCACCACTACTTTTCATAGTCTTATTTAAAGTTTGCTAATAAGAGGAGCCACCTTAGTATTAGCTTTTCTTTTTATCTCTATTTTTATATTTTTATTTAGTAAAAAAAAAAAGTAGAAGAAGATAAATTGCAAGAAATAGAACTAATAAAAGTGGAATCAATATCTATAAGTTCTGTAATATATTCTATCTTTCAAATACTAATAGAGATGCTCTTCTTAATAATATAAAAAGAAATCTAATTCTATAAGACTATCTGACCCAACATACTAGATAGCCTATATCCTTAATAGTCCGAATTTTCTTGATAGTCTAACTTGTCATTATTAATGATCTTACTAAAAGAAATCTCAAGTGGCTCTACTATAGCTACTACTATTATTACTTTCTTCACTTCCTCCTTAACTTTTGTATTTTTCTTTCCCTCTGCCAAAAGTTTCTATCCAACTATATAGTCACCTATTATATAGGTTTTATCTTCATACTTGATATACTACCTATCCTTCTTCTAAACTTACTTTATAGTATATATAATCTTATTTTTACTATCCTCTTTCTCCTTCTTAAAGGATGTATCACACTTTGGTTTAGATTTGGCATCTAGTATAGTTTTTACCTTTTACTTTTACTTAAAGATTCGGTCTTTAAAATTCTTAAACTTTTTCTAAGTAGCTTTAAAGGTAAAAAGAGCCTAGTGTTTTATACTAGCAGCCTATTTATTCGATTAGAACTGGCTCTGTATATGTATTTCCCTTACTTTTTTATATTCTATCTAAGACCTAGCATTTATAATAGCTTAGAAGTATATTTTTATACTAGCAGGTACCTTATCAAGAATATTCTTATTACTACTGACTTAGACTATATAAGCTCTAGTCTCAAGTTGGATAGCTTTGATTAAGTACTCTTAAAGCTGTTTTCATAGTAGTTCTACTACAAGTTGATGAATCCTAACTTGTACAATAAGGTCTTTTATAGCTTTATCCTTCTTCTAGTACTTCTTTATGAGGGAGACTTTTGTATTACATTACTCATACTAATTTTAATAGGTATTAATAAATTTTTATTTAAAAATATTAAATATATCTTATTCGACTAATCTAGAATTAGGGTCTAGTATTTACTTATATTACTTAGCATAATACCAAATACTAGCTCCTACCATAAGTAAGTCTACTACAAATAGGATTTTCTTATTATAGGTAGAGTATATTAGTAGTATAGATTCAAAAGTATAGTTTACCTTCATTAGGAATTCCTTTAGTTTATTTGAAGTTCTATCAAACTTTAAAGGTAGTAGGAGGTTTTGAGGTTCTTTTTATTTAGAAAGGACCTTAGTCTTCATCACTAGAGAAGGAGAAGATATTGGAGGTAGAGGTGGTAGAGGTATAAGACTATGTACTAGACTAGAATAGATATCGCGAATAAAATTATCTGTATTAATTGATTAAGTTCATTTAATAAGGTTTGGTTAATCTATTAGTTACTCTTATGAGTCTTCATGCATGCATTTATAAGTTTAAATTAATCAGAATAGTATTTCTACTAATTCCTAGTTTGTTTTATAACTCTGGATATGATTATCCTATTCCTATTTAATTATATTTTATATAAAATTACTTACTTTGCTTATATCGGCTCTAATAGTATTAAACTCAGTTTTTACTATATCAATAATTACTCTTGTATCTTGTATAAGCTTATTAGTTAGTGACTCCTACTATTTCTCTAATACCTTATTAATAGATACTATTAATTATTAAACTATATCCTATTATCTTTCTATTTAGCCCTTAAGAGTAGCTACTATAATAAATAATATTAGACAGTCGTTATTCAATACTATTTATCCAATCTATATCTATTAGAATAGATATTTATATATACTAGTTCTGCTAAGGGACTGCCTTAGAAGAGTGGTAGTTATTAAGTAGGGAGTTCTATTAAGAAGATTAATTAACTGGTATAATCTCTGCTAAGATTATTTGCTAACTAACTGATCTATAGTAGGTTATTATCTGTCTAAGTAGTCTAAAGAGGAGATTCCAAAGGAGAATTTATACTTCTTTTATATTTGTTCAATAATATATTTGACAAATTAGAATACATAAAGTATAGTACTTACTATAGGGCTGTACTATATGAATTATAGGAAATATAAGTAATATTAAATATAAAAGTCATAGGAAATATATAAGTTATAGGAAATAAAGCTCTATCAAGGTTGTATAATACTCTCGAGAGTTTATATGAGATAGTAAGTTCTACTAAGTAACTAACTACTAGATTTAATATTTGTGAAATAATAACAAATATAGAAAATATAAGATAATTAAAATAATAAGAAATAATATCTCTTATTATATTTCCCTACTTTAAATAGATTTTACTATATTAGTAATTCTGTTCTACAATTGTAGCTTCTACATATACTATCTTATAGGATAGTTGAAATATATTAGTATTAATATATTTGTTATTAGGAGTTTTATTTATAATGTAGTCCTATTCTTATTGAATAAGAGCTCGAGTTTTATCTTTTATCCGAGGTTTTTATTTTCCTCTTTTAGTATATTGTTTCTTGAAGGTGTCTTCTAGACTTCCTTTGACTCAGAAATCCTAAAGGATTCCAGTAGTAATATCTTTGACATTTATCCAAGAATTATATTCTAAAGTATATCCTAACTATCTAACCTTATATTGACCTTTACTAAATCATCGTACTATTCTAAATTCCAATACCTTTGCAACTTCATAGTAATCATCATTAATTGGTCCTGGTTCTAGAAATTGTCTGTTAGAGAATTAAGTATGATCATTTTGATAATATGGTTTGAGTTTTAAAATATAAAAAGTATCATATATAAGATTGAGGTTAAGTTAAGAGAATAAGTCCAGACTATAAATATTTCGAGTATAATTAATAGATATGATCAAGAAAGGGTCTAACTATCGAGCTTTTAACTTAGGTAAAATATTTAGTATGTTTATATTTTCTAAAGATAGCATGACCTATTATCTAATTAAGAACTTAACTATATTATGAGGTTTATTCACTTATATTACTTATATCTTCTTAGCAACATAGAGTATCTATAAGGTATTATTATAATGTTTATTTACTAGTGCAAATACATTGATAGTATAGGATAGTAGGGAGGCTCCTTAATATACACTAAATCCTCGTAAAATTATAAAAGAATAACTTTTTCTGTATAATGAATAATACTAGATAGTAGTCATTCGGTACTATTTATATAATCTATATCCGCTAGAACGGATGTATGTGTATACTGGTTCTGCTAAGGGATTGCCTCAAAAGGGTAGTTGTTGTAAGATAGGGAGTTCCATTAGGAACATTAATTAACAGGTGTAATCTCCGTTCAGATTATTTGCTAACTAACTAATCTATAGTTGGTTGTTATCTGTCTAAGTAGTCTAAGGAGGAGATTTTAGAGGGGAATTCATACTCCTTTTATACTTGTTCAATAATGTATCTGATAGTTCAGAATACATAGAATATGGCACTTGCTGTAGAGCAGTACTATATGAGTCATAGGAAATATATGAGTCATAGGAAATATATGAGTTATAAGAAATAGGGCTATGCCAGGGCTGTACTACATCCTCGAGGGTATACATGAGATGGCAAGTTCAACTGAATAACTAACTACCAGATTCGGCAGTTATGGAATAATAACAGATATAGAAAATATGAGATAAATAAAATAATAAGAAATAACATCTTTTATTATACTTCTCCACTTTGAATAGATTTTACTATATTAGTAATTCTGTTCTGTAATCCTAGCTTCTATACATCCTATCTTGAGGAATAGTTGAAGTATATTAGTGTTGATATATTTGTTATTGGGGGATTTGTTCATAATGCAGTCTCGTTTTTATTGAATAAGAGTTCAAGTTTCATCTCTTATCCGAGGTCCTTGTTTTCCTCTCTTGATACATCATCTTTTGAAGGTGTCTTCTAGACTTCCTCTGACCTAGAAATCCTGAAAGATTTCAGTAGTAATATCTTTGGCATTTACTTAGGAATTATGTTGTAGAGTATATCCTAACTATCTGACCTTATATTAACATTTACTAGATCGTGGTGCTATTCTGAATTCTAATACCTTTTTAACTTCATATCAATCATCATTAATTGCTCCCAGTTCTAGAGATCGTCTATTAAGGAACTGAGTATGATCGTTGTGATAATATAGTTTAAATTTTTAAATATAAAAGGTATCATATATAGGATTAAGGTCAGGTTGAGAGGATAAGTCCATACTATAATTATTTAGAGTATGATTAGTAGATATGATCAAGAAAGGGTCTAACTATCAAGGTTTTAACTTAAGTGAAACATTTGGTATATTTATATTTTCTGAGGATAGCATGACCTATTGTCCAACTGAGAACTTAACTGTATTATTATATTTGTTCACTTGTATCACTTGTATGTTCTTGGTATTATAGAGTTTCTGTAATGTATTGTTGTGGCGTTTATTTGCTAGTACAAATACGTTAATAGGAGAAGGTAGTAGGGATGCTTCTTAATATATCTTAATTTCTTGTAAAGTAGTGAAGGGACTACTTTTTTTAGCACTATTATATCTAGAGTTTAGCTTCAACTGAATCTCAAGTAATTTATGTAGCTAGTCAGATCCTTCGACTTTACATGCTCTTGCTACTTGTAAGATTTTCTTATTCATGATCTTAGGTTATCTGTCTGTATAAGGGTGATATACAGTACATAGTTCCAATTTGATTCCATTCTTCCTAGCCCAATCCTAGAAGTGTAATGATATAAAAAGAGTGTCACGATCAAAAACAATACATAAAGGATATCCTATAATCGGGATTACATAAATATTAAAAGAAGTGGTATATTGTTTTGTTATGAAATTATCAGGAATAGAGATAAGAAATTTAAATTTTAATTGTCTGTCAATAATCATCCAAAGACGTAAAATATAGATAATATTTTCTTCATTAGCAACAATATTTAGATATAAAAGAGAGTATTTGATAAAGATAGGAGCTAACTTAAGGAAATCCATCATAATATCTGACTACAGTCTTTCTGGTATATCTAAAGGAATGACAATTCAGAGAAGTGGTTTGTTAGAATACTTTATCTATTGACAAGTACCATATCTTTTGATGTACTTCTTGACCGACTCAAAGAAGGACTGGTATTAGTATTGATCAGTAAGATATTTTATAGTTTTCTCAATTCTACTATAAGCTATTGCTTTATGTGCTTTATTGATTATTTGCTCGAGATAGTTCTTACCTTCAATATTGAAAGTACTAGGCAAAACTAATCTGTATTATCCATATATATTCCTCACATATAAGAATTCATCTCTAATCCTATGATTCTTGTGCTATTTCAAAGTATCATAGTAATCTTTCTAGATGGGATATATCTTCATATACACTTAATATGCTTCTTTCATTTTATCTCCGAGATCCAACCATTGTGTGATAAAGAAATCCTTATTGTCTTCTCAACTGTCTATAATGTGCTTATTATTGATAAGCCTGTCGAGAGTTAGTTCGATTCGTTGGTTAAAATTGATAACTGTAGGTTTCTTCTTTTTATAAGTAGCGGCGTTATGTCTTGATCGCTTATAGAAGTCACAACGTCGTCTAGAAGATTGGGATGATTTGGCAGGAATGATTATAGGAGTTTCATTGACTACTACTCACTTCTGGGAATAAGTAATAACCGCAGCAGTCTGGAAGACATTATCATTATTACTTCCAGAAGAGATTGGTATAGGGTTCAATAGTTATTGAGGTGCGATTGGTGCATTGCGGCAGATTTCTCTCACGTAGTTGTTAAGTACTTCTTTATGAGAGTTGGTGGGAGGAGGAATGGAAACTAATTCAGCTATTTCCTTGTAAGAATCTTAGACTGCGTTAAGGTTGTCCAAACAGTTCTTAAGGAATTCCTTCTCCTTCTGAAGAACTGAATCTGTAAGGGTACAGTTGAGGCTACTATGTTCTAGGGTATTGCAGATAGCACAGATCTCAACTGTAAATGTATGGTTATACATCACATGAGAGCTGTTATAGACGGGACAGTAAAAATCTTGGTATACAGACCAATATATATGTTTATGGTATTAGTAGTTGGTGTGGATGAGGGTGATATTGATAAGAGTTGGTATTGATGGAGGAGTCAAGGGCTCCTTTTCTTCATCTTTAGTTACTTTTTATGGAATGGGTTCTACTTTAGGTTCTTCGGTATTGTTGAGCTGGTACCTATTGAATAGTTCAGTATCGATAGAGGTAACAGATTCTTCGTCAGAGGCATCTGACTTATAGCTGAGTACTTTATACTCATAGTCATCTTCTGCTTCACCTTCTACTTCATAGTAGGGGCAGGAGAAATGGTGTCCGAGCTTCATAGCTCTTCCATTGTACTTGTTGAAGTCGCAATTGATATATTGGAAGTTAATAGCTCTATGTGAAACTATTTTAGATAATGAAGCTTGGGGGTATGGAAAAGAAGTTATGGCATTGGTATAAAGATAAGGAGGAAGGTCAATGCTAGTAGGAATATAGTCATCCTTAGTAGTGGGAATGTCAGAGTATTTATACTTTTTTGATAAAGTATCCACTATCAAGTTTTCTTTTCCTGCTATATGCTGAATTTTATAGTCAAATTCTATAAGGAGGTCCTGCCAACATCTAAGTTTTTGGCTTATAGATTTCTGAATACAAAAGATAACTAATGGCTTGTGATCTATAAGGATGGTGAATTTGTGACTTCTCAGTTGTACTTCAAAAAATTTTAATAAGGCAATAATTACCAATAATTCTTTTTGAAAGGTTGGATAATTTAATTGAGCTAGATTAAATTTTCTGAAGTGAAAGTATGATGAATGGATATAGGTAAGGGGATCTTAACCAATCCAAGATCCTAAACCTATATCACTAGTATCATAAATTAAATATTTAGGTTTGGTAGATACATTATTCCAGAGTTTTAAAACATAAGGAGAATTTATGAGTTCTTTCAATTTTTTAAAAACTGCATTATGTGTGTCTGTCTATTCCCATTTTTTAGTCTCTTCTTGTAATTCTGATAGTATGCTTACATAAGATGCCAAGCTAGGAATAAAATGAATGAGATAATTAATAATTCCAAGAAAGGGTTGGAGGTCTTTGTTCTTCTTAGGAATGGGAAAGATTAATATTATTATTCTCTTTACAGGATCAACGTGTAGTCCATCTTAAGCCAAAATATGACTTAAGATTTCCAGTCTATCTATAAAGAATTGATATTTGCTTATTTTCAGAAAGAATTTTTCATCTTATAAGTATTGTAATACTATTATGAGAGTAGCAACATGCTGTTTATAGGTCTCAGTAAAGATAATAATATCATCAATATAGACTATTAAATCCTTATAGAGCCTATCCTTGAATACTTTATGTATTGCTCGGACCATAGTAGCTAGTGCATTATGGTCTCCTTATTGTATAACTCTACTTCTATAATATCCTAAGTGCGTCAAGAACATAGAGTATTTCTCTAATTCTGGATCGATTCTGATATTATGATAGCCATCTGCTAGGTTTAATTTTGACTAAACTGGATTTGCCACTACTAGTACAATTAATTCATTGATGTCAAGTAGTAGTATGTAGTCTGGTTCGACTACAAGATTGTGGTCTCAACAGTCATTGACGAATCTAGCTTCTTCCAGTTTGTCTCTTTTAGGGATTATGAATATAATAACTACATTGGTATCATTTTCTCCTCAGTAGATTCATCCTATCTTCTTGTCTCCAGTAATTTTATTGTATATTTGTTGTCTAAATCGGTGGCCTGATAGTCTCTATTATAGTATCCATGTTGCTCCAGGTTTGGGTTTGATGTAGTGATTGATTTTTCTGAGAGGCGATAAGTCCCATGGAATTTCTTTTGGAAATAATTTGGGAAATTCTATTATTGGATTAACTTGCTTTTATATAGATAAGACTGCAGTTATAATATCTACTTCTATATCGGTATCTTCCACATCACTAATAGTGTCCCAGTCATCTGGTTCACTGTAATCTATAACTGTCTTACAAGTTACTTTCAAGTATGCAGTTCTAATTCCACTTTCAGTGGTTCTAGAACTTTTCTATATTTTTAAGAGAAAATGAGCAATATTTTCAGGCTAGATAGTAACTGGTTCCTGACCTATAGGGATAATAGTATAAACCTTAGTAAGTGCAGGTTCTCTGAGAATCATATCCTAGTTATTGAGATGTGTTACACAGAAGGTACATTCTTCTACATATCCTATCTAATCTAATTTGATTGTATATATCTTATCAATTATGGTCTTAGATCCTTTTATAGCTGTACTTAAGGATATTTTCTCAATATTTTTTATTGGTATTTTGTACAAGTATACAAATATAGAGTTAATCAAGTCTCCTCCCTTGGTTTGGAGATTTATTAATACTAGAGCTAGTTGGTCATTCGCTCTAATATAAATCTTATTATAGTCAATTAGTTGTGTTGACAGGGGTTATTCCTTGATTTTATCTTTGTTGACTTTCAATGCAGTGGTTGTGGTGAGATCCTATACTGCGGTTCGCAAGGGTACCTTATTCTGTCGCTTCCTACAATCCTTGTAAGAATGTTTAGAATTCTAATACCATGGATATTTCTTATCTCTTATTAGTTGCATCCTTGTCTTATTGTCCAATTTTTTTTGTGATGGTATCCTAATCAGATTACTTTTGTGTATTATGACTAGTCTTGAAGGAGGGTTTGTTGCCATTACTATAGTTTGATCCATATCGATTATAGTCTCTTCATTAGTTTTGGTCTTAATTAATTGATTTTCGATTTTGTCTCCAGAGTCCAGTTGGTATGTATAGTAGGGCAATTTCTTTCTTTGATGTTTTACATGACTCTGCTTGATGTATAAGTTGGTCATGTGTCTATTTATCTTTGATTAAAGGAATTAATGTCACCAACATATATATAGGTAGGTGATTAAAAAACTTTCTTCTTTTGCCTTCTTGTAATATTAATTATTTACCTTTAGTATTAATCAATTTAATCTATATTTTGGTGAGCTAGTTGGCGAATTGTTTAATGCCCATATATTATCTATCTTTGTAAGGTATGGCAATTTCCTATTACTTCCATAAAATGTTTTTGCTGATAGATAGTATCAGAAAATCTCTGAGTATCATTATAAAGCTGAAGAATTTTGCCTTCTTCCCTTTATCTCTTAGATATTGATTATAGGTTGTAAGTGCGCTTTCTTGAAGTAGAAATCCTAGAATTTCTAATACTTTGGTCTTCTCTAAATTAATTCCTTTTATCTTCAACTAGTATTGGACTACCATAGTCCAAGAGTTAAAATATTATGAGTCTCTCTATTTCTTATTAGTGCCATCAAGTTTCTCTGGTGAATTAATTTTGATTTCTTTTATTTTCTTAGGTGAAGTGAGATTGTTTGCCAAAATCATTCTAGTAGTAGATTCCCATTATTGATATTTTATCGATTTTTCTTATTGAGTCCTTTTAGGTTTAGGTATACTAGCTACTAATGAGATGCTATTATCTGAGTCAGAGCTATCACTTAGGTTATTATTGTCTGGTTCACCTTGTACTCTAAATTGTTGTTGTTGTTGTTGTTGACTAGTATTTTCGTTTCCTCCATTATTGCTGTTATTATCTTTATCTTCTTCATCGTTATCTAGTTCCTGTATTTCATCTGGAGGAGGTGGAGGAGATTTGGAGCTTCCTACTTTTTGTGCTGATACAGTATTCTTCTAAGTAGACTCTTTACCTTTGTTTTTATCCTTCATTAGAGTATAGGCAAACGTTCTAGGTATACCTGGTGTAGGTTTAAACTAGTCTTCTAAAGAGGTTTTGGTTTTGCTTAGGTGAGTACCATATAACATGAAAGCCATTATATTATTCCATTCTTTTATAAGCTATTTTCTTTCTTTTAAGAGTCTAAGTATCAGTTTTTTTAGATTTTTCCCGAGATAGGTATTCATTTCCAATTCTTGATCTAAGAATAGATATATACTGAGCCATAGATAATGTTTTATGGCCACTTCTATTAGAAGTATAATATCCACTAGATAATATTCTTGTATTATTCCTAAAATCTGTATATATTTTAGGATTTCAATTATCTCTTCTCTATATTCATCCCAAAATACTTTTGATACTTATGGGAGAATGAGATTAAGAGTAGCCTTATAGAGTGAATCTTAAGTCAAGAAACTACTTCCTATGATTATTCTATTATCTCCTTAAATATCTCTTATATCTGAATATTGAGGATCTATAATTTGGGCTTTCTTTAGTATACGTTTGACTAACTCTTGAATTTCTTCAGGTAGCATAGTCAAATGTCTTGACTTCTTAGTCCGTTTTCCAGCTACAGATACTATTCTGTCTGATGTTGATTCTTATTTAGATTCACTTCGATGTCAATTATAGCTCTGCAACCTATTAGTTTAGATCGACAAATTCGATCTTCAAGCTACTTGTCTACTTTAGTACCTTATTATTCTAGTAGTGTTGTTGAAGAAGATTTATTGGATATCCACTCAAGTGAGGATAATATTAACTTAGTTGATGGTGATAATAATATGATAGCTTGGCAGAGTCTAAATACGTTTCATGGACTTGATTCATCTCCTACTTCTAAGTTATCTGCCAAGAGTATTTTGTTTTATAATTATAATGTTAAAGTAGATGTTGAAAGTATTGAGACTTTTGTTAGGATGTCTAGGTCTGGTATTGCCTCAAGTGAAGATAATGCTTTCTTTGAAGTATTGTCTAGTATAAAGGAGGCAGTTTATGAGCTATGGGATGAGGATCGTTTCCTTATTATGCTAATTATTCCTAGGACCTAGGGTGCCAGTTTTTTAATGATATACCACGTTTTTCATTTCCAGTGTGGTATTTTGGATTGTCAGGAGTACAAGTGGATTTGTTGAGAGAACTAAGAAAAGTATCTAGAATGGGGGTATAATACTTTTATATGGGGAACCACTGCCCATTAGAGATCTGCTTAGCTTGCTTCTAAGTCTTGTACTTATACTGCAGTTGAGAATCTGATGTCTTGTTAGTTATTATTATAGCTAGCTAAATTTATGATGTCATTGTTGTATTCGAGATATATTATACTACAAAGTATAAAAGAGTATCGTCAAGATTGCTCAAGTCTTAAGATGAAGGGTTATAGGTAGTAGAGATTAACTTTTGATGTTAAAAAAAATATAATGAATGATACTAGACAGTAGTAATTCAGTACCATTTATACAATCTATATCTATTAGAACGGATGTATATATATACTAGTTCTACTGAGGAATTGCCTCAGAAGAGTAGTTATTGTAAAATGGAGAGTTCCATTAGGAACATTAATTAACAGGTATAATTTCTGTTTAGATTGTTTGCTAACTAACTGATGTGTAGTTAGTTGTTGTCTGTCTGAGTAGTATGAGGAGAAGATTCTAGAGGGGAATTTACACTCCTTTTATACTTGTTCAATAACGTATCTGACAGTTTAGAATACATAGAATACGATACTTGCCATAGGATAGTACTACATAAGTTATAGGAAATATATAACTTATAGGAAATATATGAGTTATAAGAAATAGGGCTATACTAAGGTTGTACTACATTCTCGAGAGTATACATGAGATGGCAAGTTCTACTAAATAACTAACTACCAGATTCGATATTTATAGAATAATAATAGATATAGAAAATACGAGATTAATAAAATAATAAGAAATAATATCTCTTATTATATTCTGGTACTATTAAATCTAGAGTTCAGTTTTAACTAAATCTCAAGAATTTTATGTAGCCAGGCAGATCCTTTAAATTTACCTGCTTTTACTACTTCTAAGATTACCTTATTTATGATCTCAGATTGTCTGTTAATATAAGGGTAATATATAGTAGATAATTCTAATTTAATTTTATTCTTCTTAACCTAATTCTAGAAGTGTAATAATATGAAAAGAGTATTGTAATTAAAAACAATATATAAAGGATATCTTATAATTAGGACTATATAAATATCAATAGAAGTGGTATATTATTTCATTGTGAAATTATTAGGAATAAGAATAAGAAACTTAAATCCTGATTGTCTATTAACAATTATCTAATACTGTGAAATATAGATAATATGTTCTTTATCAGTAGAAATATTCAGATACAAAAGATAATATTTAATGAAAATAGGAGCTAACTTAATGAAATCTATTGAAATATCAAACTAAGGTCTTTCTAATATATGTAAAAGAGTAATATATCTAAGTCATAGTTTGTTGGAATACTTTATCTATTGACTAGTATCATAAATTCTGATATACTAATTAACTAACTTAGAAAAAGACTAGTATTAGTATTAGTCAGTAAGATATTTTATAGTTTTCTCAATTCTACCATAAGCTATTACTTCATGTATTTTATTAATTACTATCTCGAGATAGTTCTTATCTTTAATATTGAAAGTGCTGCGTAAGATCAATCTCTATTATTCATATATATTTCTAATATATAAGAATCTATCTCTGATTGTATAATCCTTGTCCTATTTCAAGATATCATAGTAATCCTTCCAAATAAGATATACCTTTATATATATCTAGCATATTATCTTTATTGTATCTCCTAGATATGACTATTATATAATAAAGAAATCCTTATTATCTTTTTAACGATCAGTGATATGTTTATCATCAATAAGCCTATTAAGAGTTAGTTCAATTCATTAGTTGAAATCAATAACTGTAGAGTTTTTCTTTTTATAGGTAGTAGTGTTGTATCTTAGTCACTTATAGAAATCGCAATATTATCTAAAGAATTAGGATAATTCTACAAGAATAATGATAGGAGTTTTGTCCACTGCTACTTATTTCTAGAAATAAGTAATAACTGTAGTAGTCTGAAAAATATTATAAATATTACTTCTAGAAGGGGTTGATATAGGGTTCTATAATTATTGAGGTACAATTGGTATATTGTAGCAGATTTCTCTTATATAGTTACTAAGTACTTCTTCATAAGAGTTGGTAAGAGGAGGAGTAGAAACTAATTTAGCTAGTTCCTTATAAGAATCTTAGACTATATTGAGATTATCTAAATGGTTCTTAAGTAATTCCTTCTCTTTCTGAAGAACTAAATCTATAAAGGTATAGTTGAGACTACTATATTTCAGAGTATTATAGATAGTACAGATTTCAACTATAAATATATAGTTGTATATCATATAAGAGGTACTATATATAAGACAATAAAAATCTTAGTATATGAAGTAATATATATACTTATATTATTGATAGTTAGTATAGATGAAAGTAATATTAATTGAGGTTGGTGTTAATAGAGGAGTAAAAGGCTCCTTTTCTTTATTCTTAGTTGTTATTTATTAAGTTGGGTCTAAGTTAAATTCTTTAATATTATTAAGTTGGTACCTATTAAATAGTTCAGTGTCAATAGAGGTAAGAGATTCCTTATTAAAGGCTTTTAAATTGTAGCTAAGTATTTTATACTTATTATTATCTTCTACTTTAGCTTCAACTTTATAGTAGAGGCAAGAAAAATAGAATTTAAACTCCACAGCTTATCTATTATACTTATTATAGTCATAGTTAACATATTAGAAGTTAATAGCTTCATGATAAACTAGGTTAAATAATAAAGCTTATAGGTATGAAGAAGAACTTAAGGTATTAGTATAAATATAAAGAGAAAGATCGATACTGGTAGGAATATAATCATCCTCAGTAGTAGGAACATTAGGGTATTTATACTTTCTTAATAAAGTATCCACTGTTAAGTTCTCTTTTCCTACTATATACTGAATTTTACAATCAAATTGTATAGAGAGATTCTACTATCATTTGAGTTTCTAGCTTATAGGTTTCTAAGTATGAAAGATAACTAATGGTTTGTAATTTATAAGGATAGTGAATTTACAACTTCTGAGTTATACTTTAAAAAATTTTAATAAGTCAATAATTACTAATAATTCCTTTTGGAGGGTTGGATAGTTTAATTGAGCTAGATTGAATTTTCTGGAGTAAAAGTATGATGGTCTAATATATGTGAGGGAGCTTTAATCAATTCAAGATCTTAAACTTATATTATTATTATTACAAATTAAGTATTTAGGTTTAGTAGATATATTATTTTAGGGTTTTAAAATATGAGGACAATTTATAAATTCTTTTAGGTTTTCAAATACTGTATTATATATATCTGTCTATTTCTATTTCTTAATCTCTTCTTGTAATTCCAATAATATCCTTATATAAGATACTAAGCTAGGAATAAAATAACTAAGATAGTTAACAATTGTAAGAAAGTTTCAAAGATCTTTCTTCTTCTTAAGAGTAGGAAAGATTAATATTGTACTTCTTTTTACGAGATCAACGTGGAGTCTATCTAAGATCAAAATATAGTCCAAGATTTCTAGTCTATCTATAAAGAATTAACATTTGCTTATTTTTAGAAAGAATCCTTCATCTTATAACTATTATAATACTATTATAATAGTGAAAATATTCTATTCATAAGTCTTAATAAAGATAATAATATTATTAATATAGAATATTAAATCTTTATAGATCCTATCCTTAAATACTTCATATATTACTTGTACTATAGTAGCTCATATATTATAGTCTCTTTGTTGCATAACTCTGCTTCTATAATATTCTAAATATATTAAGAACATAGAGTCTTTCTCTGATTTTGGATCAATTCTGATATTATAGAAGCCATTTACTAGGTCTATCTTTGACTAATTGGGATTTACTAGTACTAGTTCAATTAATTTATTAATATCAAGTAGTAGTATATAGTCTAATTTAACTAAATAATTATAGTTTTAATAGTAATTGATAAATCTGGCTTCTTTTGGTTTGTCCTTTTTAGAAATAGTAAATATAATGACTGCATTAGTATCATTTTTAGCTCAGTAAATTCCTCCTACCTTCTCATCTCCAGTAATTTTGTTGTAGATTTGTTGTTTGAATCGGTGGCTTAATGGTCTCTATTATAATATCTAAGTTGCTCCAACTTTAGGTTTGATATAGTAGTTGACTATTCTAAGTAGTAGTAAGTCCTATAGAATTTCTTTTGGAAAAAATTTAGAAAATTCTATTATTGAATTAAATTACTTTTATATAGATAAGACTATTATTATAATATCTGCTTCTATATCAGTATCTTCCATATTACTAATAATATCCTAGCTGTCTGATTCACTATAATCTATAACTATCTTATAAGTTACTTTTCAGTATATAGTTCTAATTCTACTTTCAGTAGTTCTAGAACTTTTCTATAGTTTCAAAAGGAAATAAGTAATATTTTTAGGCTAGATAGTAACTGATTCCTGACCCACAGGGATAATAGTATAAACCTTAGTAAGTGTAGGTTTCCTGAGAATTATATTCTAGCTATTAAGGTATATTATATAGAAGGTATGTTCTTTTATATATCCTATCTAATCTAATTTCATTCTACATATCTTATCAATTATCACATTAGATCCTTTCAAGGCTATATCTAAAGATATTTTGTCAATACTATTTATCAGTATTTTATATAAGTATACAAAAGTAGAATTGATCAAATCTCCTCACTTAATTTAGAGATCTATTAATACTAGAGTAGAGTAATCATTTACTTTAATACAAACTTTATTATAGTCAATTAGTTGTATCAACAAGGGTCGTTCCTTGATTTTATTCTAGTTAACTTTCGATATAGTAGTTGTAGTAAGATCCTATACTATAGTTTGTAAGGGTACCATATTCTGTAATTTTTTATAATCCTTGTAAGAATATTCAGAGTTCTAATACTATAGATATTTTTAATCTCTTATTAGTTATATCATTATCTCATTATCTTATTTTTTAATAATAGTATCCTAATTAGATTTCTTTTGTTTATTGTGACTAGTCTTGAAGTAGGGTTTGTTACTATTGCTATAGTTTAATTTATGTCAATTATAGTTTTTTTATTAATTTTAATCTTAATTAGTTGAATTTTGATCTTGTAGGTAGGGTTTATTTAGTGTATGTAATAGGGCAATTTCTTTCTTTAATGATTTATATAACTCTGCTTGATGTATGAGTTAGTTATATATCCATTTGTCTTTAATTAAGATAATTAATATCGCTAATATATATACTAGTAAATAATTAAGAAACTTCCTTCTTTTGACCTATTCTGATATTGATTATTTATCCTTAGTATTAATTAATTTAATTTGCATTTTAGTAAGCCCGTTGATAAACTATTTGATACCTATATATTATCTATCCTTATAAGGTATAGTAGTTTTCTATTACTTCTATAAAATATCTTTGCTGATAGACAGTAATAGAAAATTTGTGAGTATAATTATAAAGCCAATAAATTTTACTATCTTCCTTTTATCCCATAGATATTGATTATAGATTGTAACAATAGTTTCTTGAAATAGAAATCTTAGAATTTTTAATACCTTGGTCTTTTCTAAATCAATTTCTTTTATCTTCAACTAGTATTAAACTACTATAGCCCAAGAGTCAAAATATTATAAAACTCTCTATTTCTTATTAGTACTATTAAGTTTCTCTAATAAATAGATCTTGATTTCTTTAATTTTCTTAGGTAAAGTAAGATTGTTTGCCAAAATTATTCTAGTAGTAGATTCCTATTATTAATATTCTACTAATTTTCCTTATTAGATTTTTTTAGTTTTAGGTAAACTAGCCACTAGTGACATACTATTATCTGAATTAGATCTGTTACTTAAATCATTATTGTTTAGTCTACTTTGTACTCTAAATTATTATTATTATTATTGACTAGTATTTTTATTTTCTCTACTATTACTATTATTATCTTTATCTTCTTTATCATTATTTAGTTCTTGTGTTTTGTTTGGAGGAGGTGGAGGAGAGTTGGAGCTTCCTACTTTTTATACTAATATAGTATTCTTTTGAATAGATTTTTAACCTTTGCCTTTATCTTTTATTAGAGTTCAAGTAAATATTTCAAATAATCCTAGGATTAGCTTAAACCAATCTTTTACTAAAGTAGGAATTTCTTTCAAGTGAGTATTATTTAGCATAAAGGTTATTAATTCATCCTAATTTCTTATAAACCAATGCTTTTATTTCAAAAGTCCTACTAATAGTTTTCTTAGTTCCTTTCTAAGTAAAGGTCCTAATTCTAAATCCTTCTCTTTAAATAGATATAGTATTTACTATATATAGTATCTTACTACTACTTCTATTAAGATTTTAGTATCTGTAGAATGATATTCTTATGTCATTCCTAAGATTTGTATATATTTTAGAATTTTATATATATATAGTATATATTCCTTCTAAAATATTTCCAATGCTTGAGGAAGAATCATTTCAAATATAACTTTATACTCTGATAGATAATTAGATTTATGTATCAAAGTTATTTTTTTATTATAACTTGTATCTATCTCTTCTCTCATGGTAAGGTTAATAATTCTGGTCTTCTTAGAAGTATATTTATCTAACTCTTAAATTTTTTTGGGTAGGATAGTTAAATGCCTTGACTTTTTAGTCCGTTTCTTAGCTACAGATACTATTCTATCTGATACTAATTCTTATTTAGGTTTACTTCTATATCGATTATTATTCTATAACCTGTTAAGTTAAATCAACAAATTTAATCTTCAAGCTATTTTTCTACTGTAGTACTTGATTGTTCTAGTATTGTTATTAAAGAAGATTTATTAAATATCTACTCGAGTAAGGATAATATTGGTTTGGTGGATAGTAATAATAGTGCAGTAGCTTAGTAGAGTCTGAATATGATGTATTAACCTAATTTATCTCCTACTTCTAAATTATCTAGCACGAGTATTTTGTTTTCCAATTATAATATTGAACTATATATTAAAGGTATTAAGACTTTTGTTGGGATGTTTAAATCTAGTATTACCTTGAGTAAAGATAATATATTATTTAAAGTATTGTCTAATATGAAAGAGACAGTTTGTAAGCTGTAGGATAAGAATCGTTTCTATATTACACTAATTCTTCTCAGGACCTATAGTGCTAGTTTTTTATTTATATACTATATTTTTCGTTTTCAGTATAGTATTTAAGATTGCTAAGAGTATAAGTAGATTTATTAAAGGTATTGAAAAAAGTATCTAGAATAGGAGTAGGATACTTTTATATAGGGAACTACTACCTATTAGAGCTTTCTTTAGCTTGCTTCTAAGTTTTATAGTTATACTATACTTGAGAGTCTGACATCTCATTAGTTATTATTATAACTAGCTGAATTTATGATGTTAATATTATATTCGAGATACATTATACTGAAAAGTATAAAACAGTATTGTTAAGGTTGATTAGAACTTAAGATAAGAGATTATAAGTAGTAAAGATTAACTTTTATTGATAAAAAAAATATAATAAATAATACTAGATAGTAGTTATTTAGTACCATTTAGATAATCTATATCTACTAGAATAGATATTTATATATACCAGTTCTACTAAGAGATTACCTTAGAAGTGTAGTTGTAATTAAGTTAAGAGTTCTATTAGGAACATTAATTAATAGGTATAATCTCTACTTAGATTATTTACTAACTAATTGATCTATAGTTGGTTGTTATCTATATAAATAGTCTAAGGAGGAAATTCCAAAGGAGAATTCGTACTTCTTTTATACTTATTTAATAACGTATCTCACAAATCAGAATATATGAAGTATAGCACTTCCTATAGGACAATGTTACATGAATTATAGGAAATATAAGTCATAGGAAATATATAAGTCATAGAAAATATATAAGTCATAGGTAACAGAGCTATACTAGGGCTATGTAATACTCTTAAAAGTATATATGAGATAGCAAGTTCTACTAAGCAACCAATTACTAGATTTAATAGTTGTAAAATAATAACAGATATAGATAATACGAGATAATTAAAATAATAAGAAATAATATCTTTTATTATAGCTAACTCCTTAATTATTTGTAGCTGCAATAATTTAAGGTCCTTATATATATTATGGGGTAATATCTAGCCCTACTATAGGTACTTGAGCTCCTATAAAACGATTCTAGATATCTATATGGACTCTAAATATACTTATAGCAGTATAGTACAAGTATTTCTAATACTTATCTATAAGAGATAAATATATAAAATAGGTATGAATATCAGAGTAGTATATAACTATCATAGATACTTAAAACCCTTATAGCATACCTATAGACTCTTGAAAGAGCTACGGTTTAAGTTTCATAAATATCCGATCAATTGTTCAATAGTTATACCTAGATCAATATACTGACTATAAGTCTATATATTAACTATACTAGCTATTACTCTGAAGTTTTAGCATTATTTTAAACTAAATTTATTATCCTAAACTTTAGAAAAATGACTCAGTAAAAAATAAATAAAATAATAAAGTCATGAGAGTATACTTTAGACCAAAGTACGTCTAGTGATATTATAAAATAGTATACTCTAAAGTAAGGCTAAAGACAAATTTAAAATGTAAAGTTTTTTAAATTTAATATTTCAAAGTTATACCTAGGCCTATTCTTCACCTTAATTTCATTTGCATAATCCATTTTATGATTAGAGTAATACTCATAGAGTTATAAAACCTTTAGTAAGATTAATTAAATCTATAAGGACATTTATCTATTACTAATAACAACTTTATAAATAATATAGGTATCGAAATAAATTAAGATTCTATAATCTTCTACACATTGATGCCTATCTAATAATAATCTATTTATATCCAATGAGTCTTTATTAATAGAGTTATGAGTAGTTGAAAATTATTTTCAATAGAGACTAGATACTATTAAGAAAATACTACTGTAAGCTCAAATAAAATAACTATATGATACTGTTGGGTATTTATTTATTAGTATTGGAGATTAGTATTATATCGAAAGTAAAAATTAGTTATCTTGGCTAAGTATTCTTTAATGGAATAAGTCAGATTAAGTAAAGTATATAAAATATATAGGTATAGGAATCTTCTTTATATTCGAGCTAGTAACTTATAATGATAAGCATTTATTATAATTATATTAACAAAAGTATGGATAGTATAATACTTAAGAAGAAATTCCGAAAAGTGATATATAAATATACATCCCCTAAAATATTTTATTAAAGAATATCTACTATCACTATATATTATAAATAATAAGAGTAGTTCTTAGTTGAATCTAATTCTATTATCAAGACTATTCAAAAGTAAGAGTATTTTGAGTATATGAAGCCTATAAAGTTCTAAGTCTATTGAAACTTTATATCTAATTAACATAGGATTTATTTTGTATTGTGAAATAAGATTTATTGAAAGAGACTAAAATAGAATTAAACTTTACTACTATAGAATTATATTCTATATTACGGAATAGATATTATTGTGGTAGTATAAGGACAGCAATTCTATTTTTTAGTTGCAAGAGTATTATAAGAGTTAATAGGGCCCCCATGATAATATATAGTTTTTACACTATCAAAAACTACCTTATATGCTTCTTAAGCCTTGACTAAGAGGTGTGCCTAAGTTTATAGACCTCTGGTAAGGTCTGCTAATTCAGCTCATTAGCAATTGAACTCTATAGCTCCATCTCAAATAATACTAGCCAATAATTAGTCATATTGTTTCTAACTAATAGTAGGATTTGTAGCTCTTATTGGATATAGTAGTAGATATTATAGTTATTATAAGGAAGTATTACTACTTACTTGATATATTAGCTATAAGGCTAGTTCCCATTAGTATAATAGACCTGGTAAAAACTTTTGTGAGTATGATATTAGTTTATCTGGAGAGTATAAGGGTTACTCCCTTAAAGATTTTATTTTTTGAGATAGAATATCCTCTATTAAAATATCTTGGAATTTATCTTCTATATTAGTCACTAATTGTAGAAGATTATATAGCTATTATATAATAGTATAGAATATAATATCTGAGAGTGTAAGAGATTAGTAGGGCTTGTGAGGCCCTCTTAGTATCTAGGAGTTAGACATAATAATTTGAGTATATAGTTTAATAAGATAAGAATTATTTATCTATAAAGTAATAGTATAGAGGCCCTATTAACTCTTATAGTACTCTTGTAACTAGAAAATAGAACAGCTGTACTTCTACTAGTACAATAATTCTTGTTGCATAATATAAAATAATATCCTATAGTAGAAAATTCAATCAGCTTTAATTATTCATAATAGATCTTACTTTATAATATAAAATAAATATTTTCATTAGCTTAAAATAAAGAAAACTAGATTTAGAACTTTGTAAGCTTTATATACTTAAGGTACTCTTGCTTTGAAATACTCTTAATAGTAAAATTGGATTCAACTGAGAACTACTTTTACTATTTATAATATATAGTAATGGTAGATATTCTTTGATAAAATATTTTGAGGGACATATACTTACCTGGTATTGTTCAGAATTTCTTTCTAAGTGTTATGCCATCTATACTTTTATTAATATAGTTATAATTTGTACTTATTATTATAGAATACTAGCCTAAAAATGGAGAAGATTCCTATGCCTATATATTTTATATACTTCACTTAAGCTAACTTATTCTATTAACGAATACTTAGCTGAAAAAACTAATTTCTATTGATAATATAATGCCAAGGTCCAATACTATTAAATAACTATCTAACAGTATCATAGAGTTATCTATTTGAGCTTGTAGTAGTATTTTCGTAATAGTATTTATTATCTATTGAAAATAATTTTCAATTGCTTATAACTCTATTAATAAAGAATCATAAATCATGAATAAATTATTATTAGAGAGGTGTTGATATATAAGAAATCATAGAATCTTAATTTATCTTAATATCTATATTGTTCATGAAGTTCTCATTAGTAATAGATAAACTTTCTTATAAATTTAATTAATCGTACTAAAAATCTTATACCTCTATGAGTATTACTCAAATTATGAAATAGAATATAAAAATGGAATCAAAACAATAAATAGGTCTAGATATAAGTTCAAAATATTAAATTCAGAGAACTTTATATTTTAAGTATATCTTTAGTTTTAGTATAGAGTATACTCCTTTATAATATTACTAAATACCCTTTGGTCTAAAATATACTTTTATAACTTTATTATTTTATTTATTTTTACTGAGTTATTTTCCTAAAGTTAAAGGTAATAACTTCAGTTCAGAATAATACTAAGATTTCAGGATAATAGCTAGTATCACTAGTATATATACATATAGTCAGTATATTGATCTAGGAACAACTATTAAACTATTGATTAGATACTTATAAAACTTAAACTATAGCTTTCTTAAAGGTCTATAAGTATCTTATAAGGATCTTAACCATCTATGATAATTATATACTACTTCACAGTTTATATTTATTTTATATATTTATTTTTCATAAACAAATATTAGAAACACTTACCCTATACTACTATAAGTATATCGAGAGTCCATATAGATATCTAGGATTATTGTATAAGAGGTCAAGTACTTATAGTATGGCTGAATATTATCCTATAATATATAGTATTCTATTACTAACTATCCTATTACTAACTAATTACTATATAGTAAGCCTAATACAGAATATAGTAGAATATACTAACTATTAGAACTTCCCAAGTATTCTATTATCAACTAATTATTATACGTATAAGCAACTATAAATATGATAACTTAGCATTAGCCTAAATAATTACTATAATAGGGAATATTAGGATAATATTATTATCTATTATAATAGTTTCCTTACTTTAGGCTAAAGTCTATTGAAAGTTAGCTATTGTCTTTAGATAACAGTCCAAGTTTATCGAAATAATAAGCATATAATTTATTAATAGTATCTAATTTATAGATATTAGTAGTGGGCTCTCAGTCTGATATATCAAATCCTACTTATTTGACTAAATACTTGAGCTACTTATAGTAGATTCAAGAGTTAAAAATTTACTCTATATATTACTCTTCTTGATTATCAACTATGACTGGTAATAGTAGTGAGTTGTACTATCTAAAAAGGAAGTTATTATTAGTAGAGTCTAATAGAAAGATATATTGAACTCAATAGTAATATATTATAGATAGGAAATTGACTTTATAAGTATAAGGTAAAATAACCTTAATAATCTTATATATCCCTATTTACTTAGAATCTAACTTCTTATTTAGTTATTGTATGATCACATACTATATATTAAACTAGATTAAGTCTCTCTTCTTAAGTATTGGAGCTAGGTATTACTATTTATTTATTTACTCCTATTATCTTACCTATATTTTAGTTATTTTAGCTCATAAATAGATAGTTAGGATTTTGATCTTAGTAGCTAGTTAGGTAGTATTTTGCTCTTCAGGTTTATAAGATAGGCCATTCAATAGCTCAGCTTGAGAAAGTAAATTATAGCTATAATTAGTAAAAAATAGAGATATGTCTATTATTTCTAATGTATAGTTATTTGAGGCAAATTCAGTCAAGTCTAACTACTCCTCCTAGTTATCTTAAAGATAATTAATATAGACTTATAAATATTAGTTAAGGATAGTATTAATTTGTTCTATTTAACTATTAGTATACAAATAGAATAGAGAAGAAAGAAGTGACTTAATTTTAAGAATATAGCCTACAGCTTGCTAAAACTTAATTATAAATTAGACTTTATAATCTGAAACAATAGTTTGTAATAGGCTATGAAGGTGGAAAATATATTATATAAAAAAAGTTACTAACTACTTTACTATTGTTATATTATAATAAGGTATAAAATAATGTATTTTCATTAGTCAATAAATAATTACTAGGTTTATATTATACTTATTAGACTATAGTAGCCTTATAATAAAATCTATTAATATATCTTGCTAAACCTTTTATAGTATTGATAATGGCCATAAGATACTAAAGAAAGCATATAATAAAGACTAAAATTTTTGATAAGTATAGTAGTTGTGAATAAATTGATCTATCTCTTTATACATACCTAGCTAATAGTATTACTATAATAATAACTTAAGTACTTTAGATTATTCTAAATGGTCAGTAGCTAGGAAGTTATGGTAGTCTTGTATTAGTCATAACTTCAAAGAAGTATAATTTAGTATAAAGACTCTTCCTTAGTATTATAGTTTTCTATGATCTTCTTAGTATTTTACTAACAATATATCTTTTAATTTAGTTTCTATTATAGAGTAATATTTAAGTCTACTATAGATACTTAAGCTCTTATAGAACGACCTTAGATATCTATATGTACTCTAGGTATATTTATAGCAGTACAGTATAAGTATTTCTAATACTTATCTATAAGAGGTAAGTATATAAAATAAGTATAAACCCTAGAATAGTATATAATCATTATAGATAGTTAAGACTCTTATGAGATATCTATAGACTCTTGATAGAGTTACAGTTTAGGTTTTCTAAGTATCTGATTAATAGTTCAATAGTTATACTTAGATCAATATATTAACTATATATATATATACTAGCTATATTAGCTATTACTCTAAAGTCTTAGTATTATCCTAAACTAAAGTTATTACCTAGAACTTTAGAAAAATAATTTAGTAAAAATAAATAAAATAATAAAGCCATAAGAGTATACTTTAGATCAAAGTATATCTAGTAATATTATAAAGGAGTATGTCCTAAGCTAAGGCTAAAGATATGCTTAAAATATAAAGTTCTTTGAATTTAATATTTCGAAGTTATATCTAGACCTTCTCATTACCTTGATTTTATTTTCGCAATCTATTTTATGATCGGAGTAATACTTATAGAATTATAAGACCTTTAGGAAGGTTAATTAAATCTATAAGAAAGTTTATTTATTACTAATAATAACTTTATAAATAATATAGGTATTAAGATGAATTAAGATTCTACAATCTTCTATACATCAATACCTTTATAATAATAATCTATTTGTAATTTATGGTTTTTTATTAATTGAGTTATAAGTCATTAAAAATTATTTTCAATAGATACTAGATACTATTAAGAAAATACTACTACAAACTCAAATAGATGACTATATAATACTGTTAAATAGTTATTTGATAGTATTAGGGATTGGTATCATATCAGAAGTAGAAATTAGTTATCTTGGCTAAGTATTCTTTAATAGAATAAGTTGACTTAAGTAAAATATATAAAAGATATATATATAGAAATTATCTTTATATTTGAACTCGTAACCTATAATAATAAGTAGAAATTACAACTATATTAATAAAAGTATGAATGGCATAATATTTAGGAAGAAATTCTGAAGAGTGAGAGATAGATACTTATCCTTTAAAATATTTTGTTAAAGAATATCTACTATCACCCTATATAATAAATACTAAGAATAGTTCTTGGCTAAATCAAATTCTATCATTAAGAATATTTAAAAGTAAGAGTATCTTAAGTACATAAAGCTTACAAAGTTTTAAGTCTAGTTTTTTTTATTCCTAGGTGATAAAAAAATTTATTTTATATTACAAAATAAGATCTATTATAAAGGATTCAAATAGATTCAACTGTCTGCTATAGGATATTATTTTGTATTATAAAATAAGTATCATTATAGTAGTAAAAGTATGGCCATCTTATTTTCTAGTTATAAGATTACTATAAGGGTTAATAAGGCCCCCATAATATTACTTTATAGATAAGTAATTCTTCTTTGGTTAAATTATATACTTGAATTACTATGTCTAACTCCTAGATACTAAAAGAGCCTCATCAGTTCTACTAATCTGTTATACTCCTAGATATCACACCTTAAGTTATTATATAATGTCTATATAATTTTCTACAATTAGTAACTAATACAGAAGATAAATTTTAAGATATACTAATAGAGGATATTCTATTTTAAGGGATAGAACCTTCTAGGTAGCAGCCCTAATACTTCCTAAATAAATTGATATCATACCTGCAAGAGTTTTTATCAGGTCTGTTATATTAATAAGAACTAATCTAATAGTTAATATATTGAGCAGGTAGTAATACCTCCTTATAATAACTATAATATCTACTACTATACTCTATAAGAGCTACAAATTCTACTATCAGTCAAGAATAATATGACTAATTATTGGCTCATATTATTTAAGATAGAGTTATAGAGTTTGATAGCTAATAAGTTAAATTAGTACACCTCATAAGAGGTCTACAGGCTTAGGTATACCTCTTAGTTAAGGTCTAAAAGGCATAAAAAGTAGTTTTTAATAGTATAAAAGCTATATATGAAGACCTTAAGTTATTACGATAGCAAGTAACTAAGGAGGTAGCTACCCTCAAAGGCTAAATAAAAGGACAATAGGATGCACTTCTATAATTAATTATATCTATTAGTAAGGTATTAGAGAAATAGTAGGAGTCACTAACCAACAAGATTATATAGGACATAGGAGTAATCATCGATATGGCGAAAACTGAATTCAATACTATCAAACCTAATCTAAGTAAAATAAGTAATTGAATGTAAAAAGTAATCAAACAAAAATAGGATAATCATATCTAGAACTATAAACCAAATTGGAAATCAGTAGAAGTACTATCCCGATTAATTTAAACTTATAAACATAAACTTAAAGACTTATTAGAGTAACTAATTAATTGACTAAATCCTATTAAGTGAACTTAAATAATCAATGGAGATAGTTTTATCTATAATGTCTACTTTAGTCTAGTAGATAGTCTTATACCTCTACTACCTCTATCTCCACCATCTCCTTCTCTTATAGTAAAGAAGACTAAAGTCCTTTCTGATAAAAAAGAACTCTAAAACTTCCTACTACCTCTGAAGTTCAATAGAACTTTAAATAAATTAAAGAAACTCTTGATAAAAGTAAATTATACTTTTAAATACATACTACTAATATACTTTACCTATAGTGAGAAAATCTTATTTATAGTAGATCTACTTATAAAAAAAGTTAGTACCTAGTATTATACCAACCAATACAAATAAATACTAGACCCAAACTTCAGATAGGTCAAATAGGACATATTTAATATTTTCAAATAAGAATTTATTAATATCTATTAGAATCAATATGAGTAGTAGGATACAAAGGTCTTGCTTAAGAAGGAGTACCAAAAAAAGGATAAAAGTATGAAAGACTTTATTACCTATATCAAGGTTTATCAATAGGTAGCAAAACTACTACAAGAATAGCTCTAGAAGTACCTAATTGATACCATTCAATCTAAGACTAGAGCTTATATAATTCAAATCAATACTGATAAGGATATTCTTGATAAGATAACTACTAGTATAGAAATATACTTCTAGGCTATCATAAATACTAGATCTTAAGTAAAATATAAAAAGTTAATAGAAGTATATATATAAAACTAGTTCTGACAAAAAGAATAGACTACTGGTATATAAAAAAAGGCTCTATCTACCTCTGAGGCTACTAAGAAAAAGTCCGAGAAGTTCAAAGACTAAATCTCTAAGTAGAAGTAGAAGATGAAAACTAAGCCTAATACCAAATCTAAACTAAAGTCTGATACTTTCTCTAAAAAAGAGTAAGAGCTTAACTAAAATAGAGTCATATACAGTATAAAGTAAGTTTAGAAGAAAAATAGGTAGTATATCCAGTATAGGGATAAAACCTATATAATACATAATTACATAGTTAAATAGAAATCTTTGGTAGAGGTAAAGGGAAAGAAAAAAGCTAAGGAGGAAGTAAAGAAAATAGTAATAGTAGCAGTTGTAATAGAGCTACTTGAAATTTCTTTTAGTAAGATTATTAGTGATAATATAATAAAAGATATTATTTCTTATTATTTTATTTATCTCATATTTTCTATATCTATTATTTTTTCATAACTACTGAATCTGGTAGTTAGTTATTTAGTAGAATTTGTTATCTTGTATATATTCTTAAGAGTATTATATAGCCCTAGTATAGCTTTATTGCCTATAATTCATATTTCCTATAACTTATGTATTTCCTATAACTTACATTTTCAATAACTCATATAGTACTGCCTTATAGTAAGTATGGTACTTTATATATTCTAATTTATTAGATATATTATTAAACAAGTATAAAAGGAGTATAAATTCCCCTTTGAAATCTCCTCTTCAGACTGCTCAGACAGATAACAATCTACAATAGATTAGTTAGTTAGCAAACAATCCAAATAGAAATTACATCTGTTAATTAATATTCCTAATAGAACTCTTTACTTAAATAATAACTACTCTTCTAAGATAATTCCTTAGTAGAACTAGTATATATATATCTATTCTAGTAGATATAGATTATATAAATAATATAGAATAACAACTATTAAGTATTATTCATTACATTTTTTTTAATATCAAAAGTTAATCTTTACTACTCAAAACTCCTTATTTCAAGATCTGATTATCTTTAATAATACTTTTTTACACTTTTTGGTATAATATATCTTGTATATAATAATAATATAATAAATTTAGCTAGCTACAATAATAACTAATAAGATATTAGAATCTCAACTATAGTATAACTACCAGACTTAGAAGTAAGCTAAGTAAAGCTCTAATAGGTAGTAGTTCCCCATATAAAAGTATTTCACTCCTATTACAGACACTTTTTCTAATACTCTTAATAAATCTACTTGCACTTCTAGTAATCCTTAATACTATACTAGAAACGAAAAATATAGTATATCATTAAAAACCTAGCATCATAGGTCCTAGGAAGAATCGATATAATAAGGAAACAATCCTCAGTATCCTATAGCTTATGAACTGCCTTCTCTATACTATACAATACTTCAAAGAAAGTATTATCTTTACTTGAGGTAATACGAGACCTAGATATCCTAATGAAAGTATTAATACCTTCAGTATCTACTTCAATATTATAATCAAAAAATAAAATACTCTTACTGCATGACTCAGAAGTAGGAGATGAATTAGGTCTATAAAACATATTTGAACTTTATTAAGTTACTATACTATCATTACTATCAACTCAGCTAACATTATCCTCAGTCGAGTAGATATCTAATAAATCTTCTTTATCAATACTGCTAGAACAATAAAGTACTAAAACAGAAAAGTAACTTAAGGATCAAATCTATTGATCTAACCTAATAAGTTGTAGAACAATAATTGATATTAAAGCTAACCTAAATAAGAATCAGCATCAGACAGAATAGTATTTACAGTTGGAAAATAAAGTAAGAAGTTAAGGTATTTGACTATACTACCTAAAGAAATTCAAGAGTTAGTCAAACATACTCCAAAGAAGACCAAAATCATCAATTCTACTATAGAAGAAGAGATAAATACAAGTCATAATAAAAAAATAATCTAGACAAATATGTCTGATTATCTATTAGAGTATGAGATTAAATTTGAAATAATTCTTCTCCAAGTATCAGAAATATTTTGGAATGAATATACACTATATATATAAAAAGTTCTAAAATATATACAAATCCTAGGAGTAATATAGGAATATCATCTTATGGATACTAGACTCTTAATAGAAGTACTAGTAAGATACTATCTATGGTAAATACTATATTTATTTAATGAAAAAGATTTAAAATTGTAAGCTTTTCTTAGAAAAGAAATAAGAAAAGTATTGGTAGGACTCTTAAAATAGAAGCACTAGCCTATAGAAAATTAGAATAAATTAATGGTTTTCATACTAAGTGGCACTCACTTGAAAGAAATTCTCACTTTAGCAGAAGATTAGTTTAAGCCAATTCTAGAATTACCTGAAATATTTACTTAAACTCTAACAAAAGATAAAGGTAAAGGTTAAGAATTTACTTTAAAAAATACTATATTAGTATAAGAAGTAGGAAGCTCTAACTCTCCTTTATCTCCTCCAGATAAAATATAGGAACTAAACAATGATGAAGAAGATAAAAATAATAATAGTAATAGTAGAAGAAATAAAAATACTAGTCAATAATAATAATAATAATTTAGAGTACAAAGTAGACTAGATAATAATAATCTAAGTGATAGCTCTGATTCAGATAATATTATCTTATCAATAGCTAGTCTACTTAAACCCAAAAAGATTCAATAACCTAAATTAATTGAATATTAATAATAAGAATCTACTACTAGAATAATTTTAGTAAATAACTTTATTTTACTTAAGAAAATCAAAGGAATCAAGATTAATTTACTAGAGAAACTTAATGGCATAGATAAAAAATAAAGAGATTTATAATATTTTGACTCTTAGGCTATAGTAGTCTAATACTATTTGAAGATAAAAGGAATTAATTTAGAAAAGACCAAAATATTAGAAATTCTAGTATTTCTACTTCAAAAAAGTATACTTATAACCTATAATCAATATCTAAGAGATAAAGGGAAGACAATGAAATTTTTTAGTATTGTAATAGTATTTAGAGATATTTTAATATTATCTACTAGTAAAGATATTTTATGGAATCAATGGAAAACTACTATACCTTATAAAGATAGATATTATATAGGCATCAAACAGTTTACTAACTAGCTTATCGAAATATAGATTAAATTAATTAATACTAAAAATAAATAATCAATATCAGAATAGGTCAAAAGAAAGAAGTTTCTTAATTATCTACCTGCATATATATCTGCAATATAAATTCCCTTAATCAACGACAAATAGATATATAACTAACTTATATCATAAGTAAATTCATATGAAGTATTAAAGAAAGAAATTACCCTACTATATATACTAAATAGACTCTACTAACAAAATTGAAAATCAACTAATCAAGACCGAAATTAATGAAGAAACCATAATCAATATGAATCAAACTATAGCAATGGTAATAAAATCTCCTTCAAGACCAGTTACAATAAACAAAAGGAAATTGATTAGGATACCATCACCAAAAAATTAGATAATAAGATAAAGATATAAGTAATAAGAGATAAGAAATATTTTTAATATTAGAATCTTACATATTCTTACAAGGATTGTAGGAAGTGACAAGACAAGATACCCTTATGAACTATAGTATAGAATCTCACAACAACTACTATATTAAAAATTAATAAGGATAAAATCAAGGAACAACCTCTATCAATATAACTAATTAACTATAATAATATTTATATTAGAGTAAATAACTGATCTACTCTAGCAGTAATAGATCTCTAAATGAAAGTGTCACAGGGTGATATCCAGCCATACTATAGGTACTTGAGCTCTTATAAAACGACTCTAGATATTCATATGCACTCTAGGTATACTTATAGTAATATAGTATAAGCATTTCTAATAGTTATCTATAAAAGATAAGTATATGAAATAGGTATGAACTTTGAAGTGGTATATAACTATCATAGATAGTTAAAGAGCCTTATGGCAAGCCTATAGACTCTTGAGGGAGCTATGGTTTAAGTTTTATAAGTATTTGATTAATGGTTCAATAGTTATACTTAGATTAATATACTAACTATATGCATATATATAAGCTATTATCCTAAAGTCTTGATATTACTCTAAACTGAAGTTATTACTTTGAACTTTAGGAAAATTACTCGGTAAAAATAAATAAAATAATGAAGCTATAAGGGCCTACTTTAGACCAAAGTGCATCTGGTGATACTAGAAGGGAGTCCGCTCTAGGCTAAGGCCAAAAATACAATTAAAATATAAAGTTCTTCTAATTTAATATTTTAAAGTTGTATCTAGGCTTATTCATCATCCTAATTCCATTTCCGCAATCTATTTTATAATCAAAGTAATATCCGTGGACTTATAAGACCTTTAGTAAGGTTAATTAAATTCATAAGGAAGTTTATCTATTATTAATAACAACTCTATGAATAATATGGGTATTGAGATAAATTAAAAAGCTATAATATTCTACACATTGACATCCACTTAATGATAATCTATTTATAATCTATAAGTCTTTATTAATAGAGTTATAAATAGTTGAAAATTATTTTCAATAGATACTAGATGCTATTAAGAAAATACTACTATAAGTTGAAATAAGATGACTTTATAATACTGTTAGATATTTATTCAATAGTATCAGGAATTAGTATGATATTGGAAGTAGAAATTAGTTATCTTAGCTAGGTATTCTTTAATAGAATAAGTTAGCTTAAATAAACTATATGAAACATATAGGCATAGGAATCTTCTCTATATTTAGGTTAGGAACCTATGATAACGAGCACAGATTATGACTATATTAATAAAGGTATAGATAGTATAATACTTAAGAAGAAATTCTGAAGAGTTATAGGTAGGTGTGTGTCCCCCAAAATATTTTATTAAGAAATATTTACCATTACTATATATTATAAATAGTAATAGTAGTTCCTAATTAAATCTAATTCTACTATCAAGAGTATTTGAAAGTAAGAGCATCTTGAATTTATGAAGCCTACAAAGTTCTAAGTCTAGTGAAACTTTATATCTAATTGACATAAGATTTATTTTATATTATGAAATAAGATCTGTTGAGAGAGACTAAAGCAGAATTGAACTTTACTACTATAGTAATATATTGTGTATTGTAGAATAGATATCGTTGTAGCAGGATAAGTATGGCCGTCCTATTTTCTAGTTATAAGACTGCTATAAGAGTTAATAGAGCCTCTGTAACATTACTTTATAGACAAGTACTTCTCGTCTTGTTTATATACTATATACTTGAATTATAATATCTAACTCCTAGATACCAAGAGGGTTTAGTTAGCCCTACTGATCTATTATACTCCCTGATATCAGACCCTATGCTATTACATAGTGACTATACAACCTTTTGCAATCAGGAACTGATATAGAAGATAATATGCCAATAGAAGATATTCTCTTATAAGGAATAAAATCTTCTAGACAGCAATTCTACTCTCTAAATAAATTAATGTCATATTAATAAGAGTTTGTATTAAGTCTATTGTATCGTTTTAACCTACCAACTGAATGACCACTATAGTGAACAGGTAGCAATACTTCCTTGCAATATCTATCATGTCTACCACTATACCCTATAAGAAATACATACCCCACTATCTCCCAAGAACAATATGACCAATTACTAGCTTATATTATTCGAAATAGAGCCTCTATATTTAAATGTTATTAGGCTGAGATTGCAGACCTTATGAGAGTTCTACAATCACAAGTAACTCTCTTAGTCGAATCGCAAAAGGCTCATAAGGTAACCCAGGAATCTCACCAGACAGTTTTTGATAAGGCCAAAGCTATATATAAGAACCTCAAGTTACTGTAGTAGTAAGTAACCAAGGAAGTAGCTGTCCTTAATGGCCAAACTATGGAACAACAAGATACAGTTTAATAGCTAACTGTATCTATTAGTGAAGTATTAGAGAAATAGTAGAAAGTATTGACTGATAAGCTTATATAGGATATAGGGGCTATTATCAATATAGCAAAGACTGAATTTAATACTATTAAAGTAGATGTAGATAAGGTAAGCGATTAGATATAGAAGGTAATCAAATAAGAACAGGATAATCATATTTAAAGTTGTGAAACAAATAGGGAATTGGTGGAAGCTCTCTCTTGTCTTATTTAAATTTACAAGAAGAAACTCAAAGACCTTTAAGAATAGCCAATCGACTGACTAAACCCTACCAAACATATTTAATCAAGCAATACTGATAGCTTCATTTATGATATCTGTTTTGGCCTAGTGGGTAGTCTCATATCTTTATTACCTCCATCTCCACCTCCACCATGTCTACCTCTACCAGTTAAGAAAACCAAAGTTCTATCCAAAAAAAAAGAACCTCGAAACCTTCCTCTACCTCTAAAGTTTGATAGAACTTTGAATAAACTCAAGAAATTTATTATGAAGGTAGATCATACCTTTGAATATATGCTACTAACATACTCTACTTATAGTGAAAAAATCTCATTTGTAGTGGATCTACTTACAAGAGGAGCCAGCACCTATTATTATGCTAACTAATATAAGCAAATATCAGATGCTAACTCCAGATGGGCTGAATGGGATACATTTAATGTTTTCAAATAAGAATTCATTAATGCCCATTAAAACCAGCATAAGCAGTGGGATACAAAAGTCTCCTTGTTAAAGGAGTACTATAAGAAAGGTGAGTTGATAAAATATTTTGTCACTCAGGTCAGAGTTCATCAGTTAGTAGCTGAGCTACTATGAGAACAGCTATGAGAGTACCTAATTGGCACTATTCAACTTGAGACTCGGGCTCATATAGTTTGAGTCAGTACTAATAAGGACATTTTTGATAAAGTACTAGCTAGCATAGAAATATGTTTTTAGGCAATCATAAATACTGAGTCTTAGGTTAAGTATAAGAAGGTTAGGGAGACGCATATACAGAACCAGTTCCATTAAAAAAAACAGGTATCTAGTATGAAAAAGGAGGCAGCTCCTGCTCTTAAGATTATAAAGAAAAAGTCCAAAAACCTCAAGGACTGAATCTCTAAACTAAAGTAGAAGGCAAAAATCAAGCCCGATACTAAAACCAAACCCAAGTCCAATACTTCTTCTAAAAAAAAAAAGAGCCTGGCCAAGATATAGTTACTTACGCTATATACTAGGCTTAAAAGAAAGAAATATAGTATATCAAGTGTGAGGATAAAAACGATATGATAAGTGACTGTATAGTTAGATGGAAACTATCGGCAGAGGCTAAGGGAAAGGATAAAGCCAAGGAGAAAGCTAAGAAGGTGACAATAGTAGTAGCTCTAGTAGACCTTATTGAAGTTTCTTTTGATTGAATAATTAGTGACATCAAGTTAGATTATAGAGAAAATTCAGACTATTAGAGATATGGGCCATCTAGTATATTAGGTCAGATAGTCTTACAGGATTGGTTTTCTATTTATATTGTGAAGAAAGATATCTCTGTTAGTAGTTGGAAGGAAGGACACATTAGAAAACCTATAGATATTGACCCTACTTTTATTAGTTCTATTCCTTATAATTTGTCTTCTTCTACTTTTTTTTCTTTACAAAATACCAAAAAAGGAACAAAATGAATAGTCAATGATGAAGTGGCTTCTCTTGTTGGTGAACTCTAAAAAAGACCATGAAAGGTAGTAGTGCTAGATATTTCATTGGATAGAATAAAGGATCTCTCTTTAGTAGGAAAATAGGGTATAAAGGTGTTGAAGTCTAATAGATTAAAGTTCTTTATTTCTATTAATTTATCTTAGTTATATAGAGGAATAAAAAGAGAACTTTCTATTAACACTTTAGTTAACACTGGTACAGAAGCCACGATTTTTGATTCTGATTTTATTGAGCAGATAATATTGCTTTGAGTTAAAAAAGAGAAAAGACTAAAATTAGAGATTGCCGATGGCTCAATTCTTAAGAGGTCTGGCATAGTGTAGGTTTGGAACCTGCAAATAGAAGTCTTTAATGTAAGATTAAGGTAAAACAAAACTCTTGACCTAGTAACTGAGGTTGTATACCTCAAACTAGGTCTTCCACTCATTTTAAAGATAGATTAGATCATCGCCAATTATGATAAGCTATGAGTTACTACTCCTTATAGGCTTAAGCTTAAGAGGGTATTAGAAATCGAAGAGGTTACTAATTTCACTGACTTTGATAAAGTACTTGTAGAGACTTAATATATTAGACTTATTAAGATTGGAGAATGAGATTATCAGAAGTGTGCTAATAGAGACATTTATAAGGTTATGAAAATAATTATAACTAAGACCCTTGAAGAACTCATAGATCAATTGCTATCTCAGTATAAGGATTTTGCAAAAATCTTTAAGAAAGAGATATAATCTATCCTTTCCTCTTATAGTATATAGGATATAATAATTAAGTTAGAAGAAGAAAAAAGTTCGCCATTAGGAAAGTTATATATCCTCTTCTCTAATGAACTAGAGCTTTTTAAAGAATATCTTGATGAGATACTCTGAACTAGTAAGATTAGACTAAGCAAAAGTAGTACTAGCACTCCTATTTTCTTTGCCAAATAACCTAATGGTAAGCTTCGAATAGTTATAGACTATAGAGGTTTCAATACTATTACTAAGAAAGATAAGTATCCTCTACCACTCATAATCACTCTCATAGAATAAGTTAATATATTACAGGTTTTCTCTAAATTCAACTTAAAACTTGCATTAAACTTGCTAAGAATAGTAGCCAAAAACGAGTGGAAGATAGTATTTAAGACTAGTTATGCCTTATATAAATATATAGTTATGCCTTTTAGGCTAACTAATACTCTATCTATCTTCTAATGATATATTAATAATATTCTATCTGAGAGAATTAATCAAGAAATCATTATATATATTGATAATATCCTTATATATACTAAGACTGAAGAAGAATATATTGAATTCGTTCATTAAGTATTACAAAAGCTAATGGAGAATAACCTTTGTATTAATATTAATAAGTGTATCTTCCATATCCTCAAGGTAAAATTTGTGGAATTTAAAGTCAGTACTAAAGGAATACAAATAGATCAAAAAAAAGTTGAGGATATCCTTGTATGATAAGCACCTTGGAATATTAAAGAAGTGCAGAAGTTTATTGGTTTTACCTATTTCTATTACTAGTTTATTAAAGGCTTTAGTAATTTAGCTTTTTCAATTCAAATATTAATGTATAATAGAGTTCTTTGAAACTGGATATAATAGTATTAGAAGGCCTTCGATGAGCTAAAATATAGGTTTACTACAGCTCTAATATTATACTATTATTATCCTGAATGACCAAAGATAATCGAGACAGACAAGTCTAATCTGGTAAAAGCTAGTATCTTATCTCAAAAGGAACTAAATAGTCATTAGCAACTAGTTGCTTACTACTTGAAGCACTTCATCCTAGTAAAGCTTAATTATAATATCTATGATAAGAAAATAGTCGTAATTATCAATTGTATTTAAGAATGAAGACACTTTTTAATAGGTACCCTTAAGTAGATAATTGTATATATAGATTACAATAACCTTGAATACTTTAATTCTATAAACTTACTCAATCAAAGGTAGGCTAGATGGGCAGAAATATTAAGTTAGTTCAATTTTAGGATCATCTACTATTCAGATGACAGGAATGGTAAGGTTGATGCATTTTCCTGTTAGGTTGATTCTGACCTCGAAGAATAAGAGGAGAAGTAGGACCATATGATTCAGGAGTTCAAACCTAGTCTATTCCAACTAGGTTCAAGTGAGGAGGTACTAGTAATGCATCGAATTATGGAATTAAAGACCTCATAAACAGAAAAATCAACTTGTTCGAAGGAAATCCTAAAGGCTGGTCTTATAAATAAAAAGTAGTTAGGGATACAAAACATATTGAACTTTAGTAAAGAGTATCTTGGTCTTGAGTACTATAGTTTGAAAGATCATATAGTAACTTATGAAAGACGTTTATATATTTCTAATAATAACTTACTTAAGATAAAGATAGTATTATAGAGTCATAATACTAAAGTTACAGGATACTTTAGATATGATAAGACTCTTGAACTAATGAAACGAAAGTACTACTAGCTAAATATAGAAGAATAGGTACGTGACTACGTCTATATATGCAATACTTGCTAGTATAATAAGACAGCATAACACAAGAAATACGGCAAGCCTATATCTTTTCTAATTCTCTATAGGCTATGGGAATATATTTTGATAGATTTTATTACTGATTTGCCTTTAGTCAAAGGGTATAATTAGATCTGAGTATTTGTTAATAGGTTTACTAAGATAATATATTTTATTCCTTTGAAGAATTAGAAGACTAAAAAGTTAGATAGAATATTTATCATGGAGGTGTAGAGACTATATAGGTTACCAAAGAGGGTTATATCGAATAAGAATTTAGTATTCATAAGTTCGTTTTGGATGGAAGCTATATACTTATTAGGATTTAAGTTAGATAAGTCCTCGGCATATCATCCCTAAACAGATAGTTAAACTGAATAAATTAACTACATCCTAGAGCATTATCTATAGATATATTATTATTAGGATTAGGATAACTGGATTGAGTTACTTTCATTTATTAAGTTCTATTATAATAATACTATCTACTCTAGTACTAAATATACTCCTTTTTATATAGTATATAGCTAATACCCTAAAAACAACTTCCAGAATCTAACTGAGGCCTCAACTGAATCCAACAATCCCAAGGTAGCTAAAACAGTCGAAACCCTAGATATAATAAGAGAGGCTATAAGGAAGAATATGAAGGCAGCATAGGCCTACATATTAAAATACTATAACCTTAAGGTGGTAGAGAAGGAACTAATATTCAAGGTAAATGACTAAGTTATAGTCAATACTAAGAATATTAAGACTAGGCATCCAACTAAGAAGCTTGACTATAAGCTTCGTAGAAAGTTTAGAATTAGATGACTCATTAGTACTTATACTTATAAATTAGAACTTTTCCTAAGTATAGGTAAAATATATCAAATCTTCTATATTAGTCTATTAGAACCCTACTACCTTAATACGATTGCTAGTAGATATTTGCTAATACCCTCTCCTGTTGATCTCAAAGAATCAAAATACTAAATAGAGAAGGTTAGGATAAGTAAATTTCAGAAAAGAAGAGTAATATACTTAGTTTCCTAGAAGGGTTATAGTCCTAATAACAATATATGGGAACCATATAAGAACCTAAAAGATAGTGGCTCTGAAATCATTCAGAAATTCTATCTGGATAATCCTCGTAAGCCATGAGACTCTGATATTATCTTATGAGGATTTTTCTTTTTTTCTTATTAGGCTTTAGGCTTTTTGAATTATCTTTTATGTATTTTTTGTTTTTTATCTATATTTTGTATACCATTTCTGTCCTAGGGGTACAATAAGATGTATGCAATTGTGTTTTAGTTGTTGTATATGAGGACTGGTCCTCAAGCCCCATCTATAGTCATTAGTAGTAATACTAATTCTATTTACATAATCAATTAGGTTTTTATGAACAAGAACTTTAAGGGGGGAGACACTATTATAGGGTAATATCTAGTCCCACTATAGATACTTGAGCTTTTATAGAACGACTTTAGATATCCATATAGACTCTAGATATACTCATAGTAATATAGTGCAAGTGTTTCTAATACTTATCTATAAGAGATAAGTATATGAAATGGGTATGAATTTTGAAGTAGTATATAATCATCATAGATAGTTAAAGACCCTTGTAATATGTCCATAGACTCTTGGGGGAGCTACGATTTAAGTTTCATATGTATCTGATCAATAGTTTAATAGTTATACCTAGATCAATATTCTAACTATATACATATATACTAGCTATTACTCTAAAGTCTTAGTATTACCTTGAACTGAAGTTATTACTCTAAACTTTAGAAAAATAACTCAGTAAAAATAAACAAAATAATGAAGCCATGAGGGTATACTTTAGGTCAAAGTGCATCTAGTGACATTATAAAGGAGTGCATTCTAAGCTAAGGCTAAAGATATAGTTAAAATATAAAGTTCTTCAAATTTAATATTTCAAAGTTATATCTAGGCCAGTTCATCGCCTCGATTCCATTTCCGCAACCTATTTTATGATCAGAGTAATATCCATGGACTTATAAGACCTTTAGTAAGGTTAATTAAATCTATAAGGAAGTTTATCTATTACTGATAACAACTTCGAAAATAATATAGGTATCGAGATAAATTAAGATTTTTTAATCTTCTACATATTTACGCCTACCTAATGATAATCTATTTATGACCTATGAGTCTTTATTAATAGAGATATGAGTAGTTGAAAATTATTTTCAATAGATACTAGATATTATTAAGAAAATACTACTATAAGTTCAAATAAAATGACTCTATAATACTATCTGATTTCTATTCCATAGTATTAGGGATTGGTATTATATCGAAAGTAGAAATTAGTTATCTCGGCTAAGTATTCTTTAATAGAATAAGTTGGTTTAAGTAAAGTATATAAAATATATAGGCATAGGAATCTTCTCTATATTTGAGTTAGCAACCTGTGACAATATCTATAGATTACAACTATATTAATAAAGGTATAGATAGTATAACACTTGGGAAGAAATTTAGAAGAGTAAAGAGTAAGTGCATATCCCCTAAATTATTTTATTAAAAAATATCTACTATTACTATATATTATAAATAGTGAGAGTAGTTCCCAGTTAAATTTGATTCCACTATCAAGAGTATTCGAAAGCAAGAGTACCTCGAGTACATAAAGTCTATAAAGTTCTAAGTCTAATGAAACTTTATATCTAATTGACATAAGATTTATTTTATATTATGAAATAAGATCTGTCAAGAGATACTAAAGTAGAATTAAACTTTACTACTATAAGAATATATTTTGTATTATAAAATAGATATCATTGCAGTAGAATAAGTATGGCTATTGTATTTTCTTGTTGTAAGAGTACTATAAGAGTTAATAGAGCCTTTATAATAGAAGGGAAGAGATTTGATCTATTCCATATTTATATACTTATATAAAATACTAAGAAAGAATATTAAGAAAATATCTTTAGGTATAGACTTGAAAGAATCTAAAGTAATAATTAATAAAATATGAATAATCAAATTAGATTAGATAGGATATATAAAAGAATACACCTTTTATATAACATACCTTAATAGCTAGGATATGATTCTTAGAGAACCTGCACTTATTAAGGTTCATACTATTATACCTGTAGGTCATAAATTAGTTAATATTTAACTTGAAAATATTACTTATTTTTCTTTAAAAATATAGAAAAGTATTAGAACTACTAAACATAAAATTAGAATAGTATTTCTAGAAGTAACTCATGAGATAGTTACTAACTATAGTGAACTAGATAGCTAGGAAACTATTAGTGATATAGAAGATACTGATATAGAAGTAAATATTATAACTATAGTATTATCTATATAAAAGCAATTTAATCCAATAATAGAATTTCCTAAATTATTTCTAAAAAAAATTCCATGGGATTTACTGCTACTTAGAAAAGTCAATTACCATATCAAACCTAAACCTGAAGCAACTTAGATATCATAATGGAGACCATTAAGTCACTAATTTAAATAACAAATCTATAATAAAATTATTAAAAATGAAAGGATAAGATGAATATACCAAACAAAAAATAATATTAACATAGTTACTATATTCAGTATCCCTAAAAGAGATAAACTGAAAGAAGCTAGATTTGTCAATAACTATTGAGACTACAATCTTATAATTAAACTAAACTATACACTACTATCTAATATTAATGAATTAATTAAACTCTTAGTAGCAAATCCTATTTGGTCAAAAATAGACCTAGTAAATAGTTTCCATAATATTAGAATTGATCCAGAATTAGAGAAATACTCTATATTTTTGACATACTTAAGATATTATAAAAACAGAGTTATATAATAAGATAACCATAGTATACTAGTTACTATAGTCTAAGCAATATATAAAATATTTAAGGATAGGGTCTATAAAGATTTAATAGTCTATATTGATAATATTATTATCTTTACTGAGACCTATAAATAGTATATTGCTACTCTTAGGATAGTATTATAATACTTACAAAATAAAGGATTCTTTCTAAAAATAAACAAATATTAATTCTTTACAGATAGACTAGAGATTTTAGTCTATATTTTGACTTTAGATAGACTGTATATCAATCCCATGAAGGGAAGAACAATATTAACCTTTCCTACTCTGAAAAAGAGGAAAGACCTTCAAAGCTTTCTTAGAATTATTAATTATCTTAATTATTTTATTTTTGGTCTAGTATCTTATGCAAGCACATTATCAGAATTATGAGGAGAAACTAAGAAATAGAAATGGATAGATATGCATAATATAGCCTTTTCAAAACTAAAAGAACTTATAAATTTTTCTCATATTTTAAAAGTCTGGAATAATATATCTATTAAACCCAAATATTTAATTTATAATACTAGTAATATAGGTTTAGAATCTTAGATTAGTTAAAACTCCCTTGCATATATTAAACTATCATGCTTTCACTCTAGAAAATTTAATCTAGCTTAATTAAACTATCTAACTTTCCAAAAGGAATTATTGGTAATTATTAACTAATTAAAATTTTTTGAAGAATAACTCAGAGGTCATAAATTTACTATTCTTATAGATTATAAATTATTGGTCATCTTTTATACTCAAATACCTGCAAACTAGAAACTTAGATGATGGTAGACTCCTTATAGAATCTAATTGCAAAATTCAGTATATAGCAGAAAAGGAGAACTTAATAATAGATATTTTATCAAGGAAATATAAATATCCTAACATTCTCATTACTGAGGATGATTATATTTCCACTAGCATTAACCCTCCTCTTCATTTTTATACTAATGCTTTAACTTCTTCTATATACTCTGTAGCTTTATTATCTAAAATAGTTTCTTGTAAAGCTATCAACTTCTAATATATCAACTACAACTATAACAAGTATAATAAAAGAGTTATAGAGGTTAGATATTATTTTTCTTAATCCTATTATAAAGTTAAAGTAGAAGCAGAAAATAATAATAAGTATAAAATACTTACCTATAACTCAGAAGCCTTTAATAAAGAATCTCTTATGTCTATTGATACTAAACTATTCAATGGGTACCAACTTAATAATACTAAAGAATCTAAGACAGACCTAGCTCAACAAGTGGTAACCAAGGATGAAGAAAAGGAGACTTTGATTCCTCTATCAATACTGACTTCAAGTGATATCACCCTCATCTATACCAACTATCAATACTATAAGGATATATATTAGTCTATATAATAAGATTTTTACTATTCTTTATATAGTAGGTTTGATATAATATATAACCATATATTTGCAGTTAAGATCTGCAATATCTATAATACTTTAGAATATAGTAGCCTTAACTATATCCTCACAAATACAGTTTTTTAGAAGGAGAAGGAATTCCTTAAGAACTATTTAGATAACTTTAATATAGTCTAAGATTCTTATAAGAAACTAGCTACATCAGTTTCTACTCCTTCTCCTACCAACCTTTATAAAGAAGTACTTAGTAACTATATGAGAGAAATCTGCTGAAATATAACAATTACACTTCAACAACTATAGAACTCTACACTAACTCCTTCTAGAAGCAATATCGATAATATCTTCAAGACTACTATAGTTACCACTCATTTCCAAAAGCGAGTAGTAGTTGATAAAACTCCAATCATCATTCCTATAGAATCATACTGATCCTCTAAACAATATTACGATTTTTGTAAATGACTAGGATACAATACTACTACTTATAAAAAAAAAAAACTTACAATTAGTAATTTTAACTAATGAATTAAACTAACTCTCAACAAGTTTATTGATAATAAGCATATCACTGATAGTTGGGAAGATAATAAGTATTTCTTTATCATGTAATGGTTTGATCTAGGAGACGAAATGAAGATAGTATATCAGGTATATATAAAGCTATACCCTATCTAGAAGGATTACTATGATACTTAGAAATAGCATAAGGATTATAGGATCTATTATAGGGGTTCTATTAACTCTTATAGTACTCTTACAACTAGAAAATAGGATGGCCGTACTTATCCTACTACAATGATATCTATTCTATAATATAGAATATAATCTTATAGTAGTAAAATTCAATTCCACTTTAGTCTCTCTCAATAGATCTTATTTCATAATACAAAATCAATTCTATGTCAATTATATATATTATTTCACTAGACATAGAACTTTGTAGGCTTCGTATAGTGGAGGTGCTCTTGCTTTCAAATACTCTTGATGGTAGAATTAGATTTAACCAAGCACTACCCTTACTATTTATTATATATGGTAATAGTAGATATTTTTTAATAAAATATTTTGGAGGATGCACATCTACCTGTCATTCTTTAGAATTTCTCTCTATATATTATATTATCTACACCTTTGTTAATACAGTCATAATCTGCATTTATTATTATAGGTTACTAGCCTGAATATAGAGAAGATTTCTATATTTGCATATTTCATATACTTCACTTAAACTGACTTATTTTATTAAAGAATACTTAGCCAAAATAACTAATTTGTACTTTCAATATAGTACTAATCCCTAATACTATCGAATAATTATTTGACAGTATCATAGAGTTATCTATTTAACCTTGCAGTAGTATTTTCTTAATAAAGTCTAGTGTCTATTAAAAATAATTTTCAATTGCTCATAACTCTAATAATAAAGACCCATGGATCACAAATAGATCATTATTAGATTAGTGTTGATGCATAGAAGATTATAGAATCTTAATTCATCTCAATACTTATATTATTTATGGAGGTATTATCAGTAATAGATAAACTTTCTTATGAATTTAATTAAACTTACTAAAGGTTCAATAACTCCATTAGTCTTACTCTGATTATAAAATGGATTGCGGAAATGGAATCAAGGCAATGAATAGGCCTAGATATATCTTTGAAATAATAAATTCAGAGAACTTTATATTTCAACTATATCTTTAGCTTTAGCTTAGAATATACTCCCTTATAATATTACTAGATGTATTTTGATCTAAAGTATACCCTCATAGCTTCATTATTTTATTTTATTTTTACTGAGTTATTTTTCCAAAGTTTAAGGTAATAACTTCAGTTTACAATAATATTAAGACTTTAGAGTAATAGCTAGTATACTTAGTATATATATATTAATTCAGTATATTAATCTAAATATAACTATTGAACCATTAATCGGATACTTATGAAATTTAAACCGTAGCTCCTTTAGGAGTTTATAGGCGTGTCATAAGGGTCCTAACTATCTATAATAATTATAGACCACTCCAAAGTTTATACCTATTTTATATACTTATCTCTTATAGACAAGTACTAGAAATATTTATACCATATTGCTATAAGTATATCTAGAGTCTATATGGATATCTAAGGTCGTTTTATAGGAGCTTAAGTACCTATGGTAAGGCTGGATATCACCTCATAATAGTGTCTCCCCCTTTAAGGTTCTTATCTACAAGAATCCATTTGATTATACAAATAGAATTAGTATTACTACTAATAACTATAGATAGGGCTTGAGGACTAGTCCTCATATATAATAGCTAAAACACAGCTGTGTATATCTTATTGTACTCCTAAGATAGAAAATAGCATAAGAAATACAAGTAGAAAAAGAAAAAATGTATGAAAAATAATTCTAAAACCTTAAAGCTTAAATAGGAAAAAATGAAAAATCTTCATAAGATAATATTCAAGTCCTATAGCTTATGAGGATTATTTAGATAAAATTTCCAAACGATTTTGGAGTCTCCATCCTTTAAGTTCTTATATGGTTCCCATGTGTCATTATCAGGACCATAACTTTTCCAGAAAATCAAATACATTACTCTTCCTTTCAGAAGCTTACTTGTCTTAACCTTCTAAATCTGATATTCCGATTCTTTGAGATCAATAGGAAGAGGAGTTGGTGAACATCTACCAGCAATCATATTAAGGTAGTAGTATTCTAATAGACTGATATAAAAGATGAGATAGATTTTACCTATGCTCGAGAGAAGTTCTAACTTATAGGTATAAGTACTAATAAGCCATTTGATTCTGATTTTTCTTTAAAGCTTATAGTTAAGCTTTTTAGTTAGATACCTAGTCTTAACATTCTTAGCATTAACTATGACCCAGTCTCTTACCTTAAATATTAGTTCTTTTTCTACTACTTTAAGGTTATAGTATTTTGAGATCTATACCTGTACTATCTTTATATTGTCCCTTATTACCTCTCTTATTATATCTAAGGTTTCGACTATTATAGTTGCCTCAGGGTTATTTGATTCTGGTGAGGTCTTAGTTGAGTTCTGGAAGTTGTTTTTAGGGTGTTAGCTATATACTGTATAGAAAGGAGTATATTTAGTACTAGAGTAGATAGTATTATTATAGCAGAACTTAGTAAATAAAAGTAACTTAACCTAGTCATTCTGATCCCAATAGTAATATAACCATAGATAATACTCTAAGATCTAATTAACTCGTTCAGGATAACTATCCATTTGGAGGTAATATACTAAGGACTTATTTAACTTAACTCTTAACAACTATATAACTTCTATCTAAAACGAACTTATAAATACTAAATCCCTATCCAAAATGACCCTTTTTGGTAACTCATATCGTCTCTATACTTTCTTGACAAATATCCTAACTAACTCTTTAGTCTTCTAGTTCTTCAAAGCAATGAAATATACTATCTTGGTAAATTTATTGACAATAACTCAAATCTGATTATACCCTTTGACTAGAAGTAAATCAGTAATAAAATCTATCAAAATATATTACTATGACTTATATAGAATTAGAAAAGGTATAAAATTACCATATTTCCTGTATTATGCTATCTTCAAGTTATACTAGTAAGTATCACATATATGGATATAATTATATACTCAATCTTATATATTAAGGCAGTAATAATTTTGTTTTATTAGTTCAAAAGTCTTATCATATTCAAAATATCCTGCAACTTTAGCATTATGGCTCTGGAATATTATCTTTAGCTTAAGTAAGTTATAGTTAGGAATATACAAATGTTTTTTATAGGTTATCATATTGTCTTCTAAACTATAGTACTTAAGACTAGGATACTCTTTACTAAACTTTAATATATTCTAAATTCCTAACCACTTCTTATTTATAAGGCCAACCTCTAGGATTTCTTTTGACTAAGTTGATTCTTCTATTTGTAAGGCCTTTATTACTATAATTCAGCATGTTACTAGTATCTCTTCATATGAACCTAGTTAGAATTAACTAGGTTTAAATATCTAAATCATATGGTCCTACTTCTCCCCTCCTTCTTCAAGGTTAGGATCAACCTAATAGGGCAATATATTAGCTTAGCTATTCTTATTACTTAGGTAGTAGATAATTCTAAAATTAAACTAGTTTAATATTTCTACCTATTTAGCCTACCTTTAATTAAGTAACTTTATAGAATTATAATACTCGAGATTCCTATAATGCATATATATAATTATCTCCTTAGAGGTACTCATTAAGAAATATTTCTATTTCTGAAAGCAGTTAATAATTACATCTATTTTTTTATTATGGATATCATGATTAAGCTCTGTTGGGATGAAATACTTCGAGTAATAAGTAACAGGGTACTAATGACTGTTTAGTTCCTTCTAAGATAAGATATTAGCTTTTGCTAGATCGAATGTATCTGTCTCAATCATCTTTAGTCATTTGAGAAGATAATAACATACTATTAGAGTAGTTGTAAACCTATATTTGAGTTTATTGAAGGCTTTTTAATACTATTATATTTAATTCTAAGGAACTCTATTATATGTAAGTATTTGAATTAGAAGAGACAAAAAATTAAAGCCTTTAATAAACTGGTAATAGATATTAGCAAAATTAATAAACTGTTATATCTCTTTGATATTCTGGGGGGTTTGTCATATAAGGATATCCTCGACTTTCTTCTAACCTATCTATATCCCTTTAGTACTAACCTTAAATTCTATGAATTTTACCTTATAGATATAGAAGATACACTTGTTAATATTGATATAAAGGTTATTCTCTATTAGCTTTTGCAATACTTAATAGAGGAGCTCGATATATTCTTCTTTAGTCTGAGTATATATAAAGATATCATCAATATATACAATAATCTTTCGATTGATTCTTATTAATAGAATATTATTAATATATTATTGGAAGATAGATAGAGTCTTAGTTAGCCTAAAGGGTATAACTATATACTCATACAAGCTATATCTGGTCTTGAATGCTATCTTCCACTCGTTTCCAGCACCTATTCTTAGCAAATTAAACTCAAGTTTTAAGTCAAATTTAGAGAAAACTTATGAAGTACTAACTTATGCTATAAGAGTAGTCATAAGTGGTAGGGGATACTTATCTTTCTTTGTAATGGTATTGAGACCTCTATAGTCTATAACTATTTAAAGCTTACTATTAGGTTGTTTAATGAAGAAAATAAGAGCACTAGGACTACTTTTACTCAGTCTAATCTTGCTAGTTTAGAGCATCTTATTAAGGTATTCTTTAAGAAACTTTAGTTTATTAGGGAAGAGAGGGTACAACTTTCTTGATAGTGGACTTTTTCCTTCTTCCAACTCGATTGTCATAACCTATAGACTATAAGAGGGGAGGGTAGATTATATCTCCTTTAAAAAGATTTTTACAATATCTCTTTATTAAGATAGTAATCGATTAGTAAGTTCTTCTAAGTTCTTAGTCATAGTTATTTTCATAATCTTGTAAATGTCCTCATTTAGGAACTTCTAATAATCTCATTTCTTAATTTTAATAAGTCTAATATAGTAAGTCTCTATAAGTACTTTGTTAAAGTTAGTGAAATTAGTAATATCCTTGATTTCTAATGCCTTCTTAAGCTCGAGTCTATAAGGAGTGGTAACTCATAGCTTATTATAATTGGCCTTAATCCAATCTATCTTTAAAATAAGTAGAAGACCTAGTTCGAAGCATACAACCTCAATTATTAGGTTAAGAGTCTTATTTCGCCCTGATCACTCATCAGGAACTTCTATCTGTAGGTTCCGGACCTGTACTATACCAAACCTCTTAAGAATCAACCTGTTGGCACTCTCTAATCTCAATCTTTTCTCTCTCTTAATCTAAGGCAATATTATCTACTTAATGAAATCAGAATCGAAAATTATGGCTTCTATGCTAGTATTAACTAAAGCATCAATAGAAAGATTATACTTAATTCCTCTATATATCTATAACAACTTAATAAAAATAAGAAATTTTAACCTATCAGACTTTAATACCTTTATACTCAATTTTTTTACCAAAAAGAGATCTTTTATTATATCTAATAAAATATTTGGTACTACTACTTTATGTAGTCTTTTTTAAACTTTGCTAATAAGATGAGCCACCTTATTATCGACTTTTCTTTTTATCTTTTTCTTTATATGTTATAAAGAAGAGAAAGTAGAAGAAGACAGATTACAAGAAATAGAACTAATAAAAGTGGAGTCAATATCTATGGGTTTCTCAATATATTCCTCCTTTTAACTACTAATAAAGATACTCTTTTTAATAATATATAGAAAAAACCAATCCTGCAAGACTATCTAACCTAACCTACTAGATAGCCTCTATCCCTAATAGTCTGAATTTTCTCTATAATTCAACTTCTTATTACTAATAATCTATCTCAGAGAAACTTTAAGTGGTACTACTATAGTTACCATAGTTGCTATCTTTTTTACTTCCTCCTTAGCCTTACTATTTCCTTTTAACTCTATTGAAAGTTTCTATCCAACTGTGCAGTTACCTATTATATAGTTTTTGTTCTCATACTTAATATACTATATGGCCTTTTTCTGAGTCTACTATATGCTATAAGTGACTACGTCTTAGCCAAGCTCTTGTTTCTTTTTGGAGAAAGTATTAGACTTAAATTTAGATTTAATATTAGGGTTATTTTTTATCTTTTTCTTCAGCTTTAAGATTTGGTCCTTAAGATTCTCAAACTTCTTTTTATTAGTCTTAAGGGTAAAGGATACCTCCTTCTTTATACTAGTAGCCTATTTTTTTTGATGGAACTGGCTTTATATATATACCTCCCTTATATCCTTATATTCAATCTAAGACCTAGTATTAGTAATAGCTTAGAAGTATATCTCTATACTAGTAGATACCTTATCAAGAATGTCCTTATTAGTACTGACTTAGAATATGTGAGTTTTAGTTTTAGATTAGAGGGCTCTAATTAGATACTCCTATTGCCATTCTCATGATAGCTTCGCTACCAACTAGTAAATCCTAATCTATACAATAAAGTTCTTCATTACTTTACCCTTCTTCTGATACTATTTCTGAAGAGAGACCTTTGCATCATATTGTTTATATTAGTTCTGGTAGGTATTAGTAAATTTATGCTTGAAAATATTGAATATGCTCTATTCAACTTATCTAAAATTAGTATTTGGTATTCATTTGTATTGATTAGTATGCGCCACAGGGTGAGTCGGTTCAAGTTTACGGCTTGGACAACTCGTTCAGTGTTCGCCTCGCCTCGGTCATCGCTAGTGGCAACTCGCCTCGCACCGACTTGCCGAGTATTCGGTGATCTATAGAATACTCGCCAAGCCTCTACACTAACCTCCTTTATGCTCGCGTACCTGCCAAGCCTAGTGAAGTCCTGCGTACAAACAATTATTAACAAGTACTAACAATAACAGCAAAATAGATCATACTGACCATGATAGTATAGGCAATCGATGACAGTAGAAGCGATCGTACCAGTACAGGCAATCGGTGACAAGAGAAGCGACCGTGACAGTACAGGCAATCGGTGACCGGAGAAGCGACCGTGACAGTACAGGCAATCGGTGACAGTAGACGTGATCCGTGACGGTACAGACCTGACAGTACAGGCAACCGGTGACCGTAGAAGCGATGCGTAATAGTACAGGCAATCTGTGACAGTAGAAGCGATGCGTGATAGTAAAAGCGACTATGACAGTACAGGCAATCGGTCATAGTAGCAGCCATCCCCGACAGTATAGGCAATCCATGACAGCAGAAGCGACCGTGACAGCACAGGTAATCAGTGACAGTATAAGCGACCGTGACAGTACAGGCAATCGGTCACAGTAGACATGATCTATAACAGTATAGATAATCCATGACAGTATAAGCGACCATGACAGTACAGGCAATCGGTCATAGTAGACGCGATCTATAATAGTACAGACAATCCGTGACAGTAGAAGCGACTACGACAGTACAGGCAATCGGTGACAGTAGACACGATCCGTAACAATACAGACAATCCATGAGAGTAGGAGGGACTGCGACAGTATAGGCAATCGGTGACAGTAGACGCGATCCATGACAGTACAGACAATCCGTGACAGTAGAAGCAACCATGACAGTACAGGCAATCAGTGATAGTAGACGCGATCCATGACAGTACAGACAATCCATAACAGTAGAAGCGACCACGACAGTATAGGCAATCGGTGACAGTAGACGTGATCCATGACAGTACAGACAATCCGTGACAGTAGAAGCGACTGCGACAGTACAGGCAATCGGTGACAGTAGACGCGATCCATGACAGTATAGACAATCTGTGACAGTAGAAGCGACCGCAATAGTTCAGGCAATGGGTAACAGTAGAAGCGATCCGTAACAAAGGAAGTGATCTGTGATATTACAAGCAATTCGTAACAATAGAAGTGGAGGCTAGACTGAGCAAATGAATAATAAATATAAAACAAAAGGCTTGGTGAGTATTCTGTAGATCACCGAGTAGGGGCGAGTCGAGTTGAGGCATCAAAAAGCCAACTCGGCGAGTTGTCCACGAACGAAAACTCGTTCGCCGAGTCGGTTCTTGGCGAGTCGGGGCGAGTTGTACTCGCCCCGTGGTGTACACTAGTATTGATTAATATAATACTAGGTGCTTGTACCTCCTGTAAGTAAATCTGCTATAAACATTATTTTCTCACTATATGTAAAATATATTAGTAGTATATATTCAAAGGTGTAATCTACCTTCATTAAGAATTCCTTAAATTTGCTTAAAGTTCTATCGAACTTTAGAGGTAAGAGAAGGTTTTGAAGTTCTTTCTTTGCAAAAGGAACCTTAGTCTTCTTAGATAGAGAAGGAGGAGATTATGGTAGTAGAGGTGGTGGTGGTAGAGGTACGAGACCATCTACTAAGCCAGAGTAGATATTGCAGATAAAACTATCTATGCTATTTGATCGAACTCACTTTATAGTAGGTTGGTTGATCGAAAGCTTTTATAAATCTTTGACCTTCTACTTTTGAGTTTATATTAGGTAGAAAAGAGTCTGGATTGATTCTCTATTTATCTTATAACTCTAGATGTGATCATCCTATTCTTATTTGATCACTTTTTATATCTAATTACTTACTTTACCTATATTAGCTTTAATCATATCTAATTCAGTTTTAGTCAGATTAAAGATTACTCCTATATTCTCAGTAAGTTTGTTGGTCAACAATTCATACTGCTTCTTTAATACCTCACTAATGGATACTATTAATTGCTTAATAGTATCTTTTTGTCCTACTATTTAGCCTTTAAGGGCTGCTACTTCCTTAGTTACTTATTATTATAATAACTTTAGATCTTTATAAGTAGCTTTTATACCCTTAAAAACTACTTATTGAGCCTTTTCAGCTACTTTATGGGCTTTTTATACTTCAACCAAGAGGGTTGCCTATCCTTAAAGACCTCTAGTAAAGTCTAAGATTTCAGCTTGATAGTATTTAAACTTGCAAGCCCTATCTTAAATAATATAAGTCAACAATTAGTCATACTATTCTTAACTCATAGTTGGATATATAGCTCAAATAAGGTATAGTTATAAATGTATTCTGTGTTAAGAGAAGGTATTACTACCTGCTCACTATAATAGTTATTGAGTTAATAAATCTATTTAATATAATAAACATAGTACAAACTCTTACAGATATAATATTAATTTATTGAGAGAATAGAACTACTACCTAGAAGATCCGATTCCTTGTAAGAAGATATTTTTCAATAGTATATCATTTTTTATATCTATTCTAGATTACAGAAGGTTATGTTAGTATTGTATGATAGTATGAGATATAATATCAGATAATATTATAGATTAGTAAAGCTAGCTAGACCTTCTTGGTATCTGGGAGTTAGATATAATGATTCAAGTATATAATATATAAACAAGATAAGAATTAATTGTTTATAAAGTAATATTATAGAGGTCCTAATAATCCTTATAGTGTTTTTACTACTAGAAAATAAGATGGCTGTACTTATCCTACCATAATGATATCTATTCTCTAATATAGAATATAATCTTATAGTAGTAAAGTTTAATTCTACTTTAGTCTCTCTTGATGGATCTTATTTCATAATATAAAATAAATCTTATATCAATTAAATATAAAATTTCACTAGACTTAAAACTTTGTAGGATTCATATACTTGAGGTATTCTTGCTTTTGAATACTCTTGATAGTAGAATTAGATTTAATCAAAAATTATCTTTACTATTTATAATATGTAGTAATAGTAGATATTTCTTGAAAAAATATTTTGTGGGATATGTATATACCTATTATTTTTACGAATTTCTCTCTAAGTGTTATACTATCTATACCTCTATTAATGCAGTTATAATTTACACTTATTATTACAAGTAACTAGCATGAACATAGTGAAGATTCCTATGCTTATAGATTTCATATACTTTACTTAAACTAACTTATTCTATTAAAGAATACTTAGCTAAGATAACTAATTTCTACTTTCGATATAGTATCAATCCCCAATACTATTGAATAACTATCTGATAGTATCATAAAGTTATTTATTTAACCTTGTAGTAGTATTTTTTTAATAGTATCTAATATTCATTGAAAATAATTTTCAATTACTCATAACTTTATTAATAAAGATCTATGTATCACAAATAGATTATCATTAAATAAGCATTAATACATAAAAGATTATAGAATCTTAATTCATTTCGATACCTATATTATTTATAGAGTTGTTATTAATAATAGATAAACTTTTTTATAAATTTAATTAACCTTATAAAAGGTCCTATAACTTTATAAGTATTACTCTGATCATAAAATAGGTTGCAGAAATAAAATTAAGGTAATAAATAGGCCTAGATATAACTTTGAAATAATAAATTTGGAGAATCTTATATTTTGAATGTATTTTTATCTTTAGCCTATAGTGTACTCCTTTATAATATCACTAGACATACTTTAGTCTAAAGTATACCCTTGTAGCTTTATTATTTTATTTTATTTTTATTGAGCTATTTTCCTAAACTTTAGAGTAATAAGTTTAGTTCATGATAATACTAAGACTTTAGAGTAATAGCTAGTATAGCTAGTATATATACATATAGTTAGTAAATTAATCTAAGTATAACTATTTAACTATTAATTAAATACTTATGAAAATTAAATCATAGCTCCCTCAAGGGTCTATGGGTATACTATAAAGGTCTTAACTATCTATAATAATTATATACTACTCTAGGGTTCATATCTATTTTATATCCTTATCTTTTATAGACAAGTATTAGAAATACTTGTACTGTACTACTATCAGTATACTTAGAATCTATATAGATATCTAAGGTCGTTCTATAGGAGCTCAGGTACCTATGGTAGAGCTGTATATTACTTTATAATAGGATTAGAGATAGATCCTTATATATTAGAAATATATATACAAAATAGAGATTAGCCTTATCTAGTACTTTTAATATTTAAGGTAAGAACTATCTTAAGCTAGTAATCAATAAAGTATATAAAGCAACAGCTTATAGTAGGATTGAGAAAAGTATATAATATCTTACTTACCAATACCAATACTACTCCTTCTCTAAATTAGTTATAGAGTATATCAAAAATTGTGATACTTATTAATAGATAAAGTATTTTATTAGACTACCTCTTAGACTTGTTACTTCTTTACATATAGCAGAATAACCTTAGTCAGATATTTTAATAGATTTCCTTAAGTTAGCTTCTGTCTTAATTAAATATTCTTTTTTATATCTAAATATTCCTACCAATAAAGAATATATTAACTATATTTTATATCTTTAGACAATTATTGATAGATAATTAGGATTTAAGTTTCTTATTTCTATTCTTGACAATTTTACAGTAGAATAATATACCACTTCCTTTGATATTTATATAGTCCTAATTATGAGATATTCTTTATATATTAGTTTTGATTATAATATTCATTTCATATTATTATACTTCTAGAATTAGGCTAGGAAGAATAGAATCAAATTGGAACTATCTACTATATACTACCCTTATATAGATAGATAATATAAGATCATAAATAAGGAAATCTTATAAGTAGTAAGAGCATATAAAGTCAAAGGATCTAACTAGCAATATAAATTACCTGAGATTCAGTTGAAACTGAACTCTATATTTAATAGTACTAGAAAAAGTTGTCTTTTAATACCTTTACTAGGATTTAGTGTATATCAAGGACCCTCTCTGCTATCCTATTCTATCAATACATTTCCATCGACAAATAAATATCATAATAATACCTCATAAGTACTTTATGACCCCAAAAAGATATAAGTGATATAAGCGAACAAACATTATATTGTAGTTAAGTTATTAATCAGACAATTGGTCATGCTATCTTTGAAAAATATAAATATATCAAACATTTCACTCAAGTTAAAACCTTAATAGTTAGGGCCTTTCTTGATTATATCTACTAATTATACTCAAAATAATTATAGTCTAGACTCATCTCCTCAATCTGACCTCAATCTTATATATAATACTTTTTATATTTCAAAACTTAAATCAATTTATCAAAACAATCATACTCAGTTCCCTAATAGATAATCTCTAGAACCAAGACTAATCAATAATGATTAATATAAAGTTAAAAAGGTATTAAAATTCAGTATGGTACTATAATCTGATCAATATTAATATAAGATCATATAGTTAAGATATACTCTAGAATATGATTCTTAAATAAATACTTAAGATATTACTAGTGAAATCATTTAGGATTTGTGAATTAAAAGAAGTCTAGAAGATACTTTCAAGAAACGATATACCAAAAGAGAAAAACAAAGACCTTGAATAAGTAATAAAATTTGAGTTTTTATTCAATAAGAATAGAACCATGTAATGAACGAAATCCTCAATGATAAGTATATTAATATAAATATGTTTCAATTATCCTTTAAGATAGGATATATGGAAGCTAAGATTGTAAAATGAGAATACTAATATAGTAAATTCATTTAAACTGGAGATATATAATAAGAGATATTATTTTTTATTATTTTATTTATCTCGTATTTTCTATATTTATTATTTTTTTATAACTACTGAATCTGGTAGTAGGTTATTAAGCAGAACTTACTATCTTGTATATACCTTTGAGAGTATTATATAGCCTTAGTATAGCTTTATTTCCTATAACTTATATTTTTCATAACTCATATATTTTCTATAACTTATATTTTATATGACTTATATAATACTGCTTTATGGTTAGTATTATACTTTATATATTCTGATTTATCACATACATTGTTGAATAAGTATAAAAGAAGTACAAATTCCTCTTTGGAATCTCCTCCTTAAACTACTCAGATAGATAATAACCTATAACAAATCAATTAGTTAGCAAACAATCTAAGCAAAGATTACCTCTATTAATTAATATTCCTAATAGAACTCTCTACTTAAATAATAATTACCCTTTTAAGCCAATCTATCAGTCGAACTAGTATATATATACATTTATTCTAGCAGATATAAATTGTATAAACTATACTAAATAACTACTATATAGTATTATTTTTTATCGATAATAAGTTGGACTATAGAAAAAATTCAGACTATTAATAATATAGACTATCTAGTATATTGGGTCAGATAGTCTTATAGAATTCTTTTTCTCTTTATATTATTAAGAATAGTATTTCTGTTAGTAGTTATAAGGTAGAACATGTTAGGGAACCTATAAATATTGACTTTACTTTTATTAGTTCTATTTCCCTAAATTTATCTTCCTTTACTTTTTCCTCTCTACTAAATAAAAACATAAAAATAGAGATAAATAGAAAAGCTAATAATAAGGTAGCTTCTTATATTAGTAAATTTTAGAAAAGAACATAAAAAATAATAGTGCTAGATATTTTATTGCATAAAATAAAAGATCTCTCTTTGGTAGGAAAATTAGGTACAAATATATTAAAGTTTGATAGGTTAAAGTTTTTTATTTCTGTTAAGTTATTTTAGTTATATAGAAGAATAAAAAGGGAACTTTCTATTAATACTTTGATTGATAGTAGTATAAATATTATAAGGGCTCTATTAACTTTTATAGTACTCTTGTAACTTAAAAATAGGATAGCCATACTTTTACTACTGTAATGATATTTATTCTATAATAAAGAATAATATTCTATAGGAGAAAGTTCAATCTACTTTAATTCTTCCCAACAGATCTTATTTACAATATAAAATAAATCTTTTTATTAGCTAAAAATAAAGAAAACTAGACTTAAAACTTTATAGGCTTTATATACTTGAGGTGCTCTTACTTTTAAATACTCTTAATAATAGAATTAGATTTAACTAAAAACTACTTTCACTATTTATAATATATAGTAATAGTAGATATTTTTTGATAAAATATTTTAAGGGATGCATATCTACCCATTACTCTTCGAAATTTCTTCTTAAGTATTATACTATCTATACCTTTATTAATATAGTTATAATCTTTATTTATTGTTATAGGTTACTAGTCCAAATATAGAGAAGCTTCCTATTCTTATATATTTCATATACTTTGCTTAAGCTAACTTATTCTATTAAATAGAATTTAGCCAAGATAACTAATTTCTATTTCTAATATAATACTAATTTCTGATACTATTAAATAACTATCTGATAGTATTATAGAGTTATCTATTATTATAGTAGTATTTTCTTAATAGTATCTAGTATCTAATAAAAATAATGTTTAACTGCTTATAACTCTATTAATAAAGAACTATGGGTCATAAATAAATTATCATTGGAGAGGCAATGATATATAAAAGATCATAAAATCTTAATTTATCTTAATACCTATATTATTTATAAGGTTATTATTAGTAATATATAAACTTTTTTATAGATTTAATTAATCTTACTAAAGATCTTATAACTCTATGAGTATTACTTTGGTTATAAAATATATTGCCAAAATAGAATCAGAATAATGAATAGGTATAGATATAACTTCGAAATATTAAATTTGAAGAACTTTGTATTTCTAATATATGTTTAGCCTTGACTTAGTATATACTCTCTTATAATATTACTAGATATACTTTGGTCTAAAGTATACTATTATGGCTTTATTATTTTATTTATTTTTACTAAGTTATTTTCCTAAAGTTTAGAGTAATAACTTCATTTTAAGATAAGACCAAAACTTTAGAATAATAGCTAGTATAGCTAATATATATACATATAGTTACTATATTAATTTAGGTATAACTATTTAACTATTAATCAGATACTTATGAAACTTAAACTATAGCTCTCTCAAGGGTCTATACGTGTTTTATAAGGGTCTTAACTATCTATATTGATTATATACTACTTTGGGATTTATACCTATTTTATATACTTATTTTTTATAGATAAGGATTAGAAACACTTATACTATACTACTATAAGTATACTTAGAGTCCATATGGATATCTAGAAGCGTTCTATAAGAGCTCAAGTATCTATAGTAGAGCTAAATATTACCCTGTAATAGTGCCTTCCCTCTTAAGATTTTTGTCTATAAAAACCTAATTAATTATATAAATAGAATTACTATTACTACTAATAACTATGAATAAGGCTTGAGCACTAGTCCTCATATACAATAGCTAAAAAACAACTACATACATCTTATTGTACTCCTAGGACAGAAAATAGTATAAGAAATATAGATAAGAAAATAAAAAATATATGAAAAATTATTCTAAAAACCTAAAACTTAAAAAGAAAAAAATGAAAATTTTTATAAGATACTATCAAGGTCCCATAGATTACGAGAATTATCTAAATGAAATTTGCAAATGATTTCAGAACCTTCATCTTTCAAGTTATCATATGGTTTCTATTTATCATTATCAAGACTATAATCTTTCTAGGAAACTAAGTATATTACTCTTCTTTTTAGAAGCTCACTTATCTTAACCTTCTTAATTTGATATTTCAATTCTTTAAGATTGATGGGAGTAGAAGTTAGTGAATGTCTGCCAGTTATCATATTAAAGTATTAGGGTTCCAACTGACTAATATAGAAGATAGAGTGTATTTTACCTATATTTAAGGAAAGTTCTAACTCATAAGTATAAGTTCTAATAAGTTATTTAATTCTAAACTTCCCTCAAAGCTTGTAGTCAAGCTTTTTGGTCAGATACCTAGTCTTAATATTCTTAATATT
>WHUY01000118.1:0-89133 GCA_015179035.1 Tirmania nivea | reverse complement strand
GGTTAATCAGGCCTTCGGATGAGGTAAGAGGTAGTAGAGATTAACTTTTGATATTAAAAAAAATATAATGAATGATACTAGACAATAGTCATTCGGTACCGTTTATAAAATCTATATCCGCTAGAACGGATGTATGTGTATACCGGTTCTTTTGAGGAATTGCTTCAGAAGGGTAGTGGTTGTCAAGTGGGGAGTTCTGTTAGGAACATTAATTAACAGGTGTAATCTCCCCTTAGATTATTTACTAACTAACTGATCTGTAGTCGGTTGTTGTCTATCTGAGTAGTCTAAGGAGGAGATTCCAAAGGGGAATTCGTACTCCTTTTATACTTGTTCAACAACGTGTCTGACAGTTCAGAATACATAGAATACGACACTTGCCACGGGGTAGTGCTATATGAGTTATAGGAAATATGAGTCATGGGAAATACATGAGTCATAGGAAATACATAAGTTATAGGAAATATATGAGTTATAAGAACGGGGCTATGCCGGGGCTGTGCTATATGCTCAAGGGTGTACTCGAGACGGCCAGTTCCACAGAATAATTAACTACTAGATTCGGCAGTTATGGAATAATAATAAATATAGAAAATATGAGATAAATAAAATAATAAGAAATAACATCTCTTATTACACTGAAGCCTCAAATGTCTCGAGTGTCTTAGAGCTCATTAGGGAACTTCTCATAATATTCAGTAAGCTTCTCGAAATAATTATCTAACTTATTAAAAGTCTCCTAAGTATCTTCATATTTTGTATACCCAACCCAGTGTACCCTATACTTGACTACTCCTCTATACATATATTACTCTACAATGGATTCAACTTCAAAGATATTTTCTTTATCTTCATCTATATTATTTGACTTTTATGAAATCCATTTATATTTTATTTACTAAAATGATTATACCTAAGTAATAGACTTTAGTTGAGTAGAATTTATACTTTTTAAGCTTAAAATAAAAATTAGTTTTATATAGAGTATATAAGATTTGAGATATATAGGTATAATATTCTTATAGGGTATTACTATAAATAAGAATATCATTAAGGTAAGTAGTATAGAAATTATTAAGAAAAAGATAAAAAATATTATTAATAAAGTATTGAAAGAAAGTAAGTATATTAGTAAGACTAAAGAGTATAACTAAAGATTTAAAAAGATTATAATAAGTTTGAAATACTATTTTCTATTCTTCCCCTTTAGCTATGTATAAGAGATTATATACTCTTTAAATATCTAATATTATATAGTATCTAGTTTTAGATAATTGTATTAAGGTTTTACAAATGAAGGATATTGGATAATGATTTTTTATAGTTCTATTATTAAGTCTACAATAATTAATATATAAGTATAAAGAACTATTTTTCTTCTTAACAAATAAGATTGAAGCTTCTATAAAAAAAAAGGATATCTAAATAAAGCCTTTAGATAAGTTATTATCTATCTATACCTTTAAAGCTTTTAGTTTAGATTGTAATAGAAAGTATAATAATCCAAATAGAAAAATAAATCTTTGTTTGAGTAGGATTATATAGTTATAAGAATAATAAGGTAACAAAATATTAGTAACTACCTTTTTGAAAAGAGAGATGTATTCATAATATTTTTTAAGTACTATCTCTTTAATTTTTTTATTCTTGATTATTAGTTGCTATTCTAATTTTACAAAGGTAGTGTTAAGCTTATAAATAGTAAATTTAAAGACTATATCCAGTTTTTTTTTCTTTTTAGCTAAGTAGTAGAAAGTGGAGCTAGTAATTATAGTAATTTAGAGATGTTTTAGGATTGAAATGAAGATACTAATAATAGAGTAGAATTTATAATAGTAGTATTATAAGTAATAATCAGAATTGAATATAATGATATTCTTGGCAAAATAGATATTAATATTATAGTATTATAACTATAGAATTCCTAATATAATAGAATAATATCTAAATTTAGTAATAAATAGTATAAATAGTTCTTTATATTACCTAATTATTATTATTACTCTGATAATATAAGTAATAGTTCCTAATTTAATTAGTTATTTATTAATAACTTTGAACTTATATGGTTACTGAAGTTTATATAGGGGTAGTTGGTAATAGTGTATGAATTCTTTATTTATAAATACATATCCAGTTACTCTATAGTTTAAGAGAATATAAATTAGAATTAGAAAGCTACTATCATTATCATTTAATTTATAAGTAACTATAAAATAATTACTATTTAACTTTTCTTCTATAATAGACTATAATAATGAACTTAAAATATATAAAAGGAATAAAAACTTAGTTAGCTTTACTCTAGTACTACCTTATGGAGGTAAAGCTACTCTTTTAATACTAGTTTAGAAGATTCTTTTCCTTTGGCTGAAAGAACTATAATAGTTTTAGAGCCTTAGAAAGAATACTGTTAGACTTATAAATAAGCTTTTATATTATATACTAATCTTTTACAATAGTAATAATACCCTTCTACTATTTGTTTTACTTATTCTTCTAATGAGATCTTCTTATATCTAGCTGATAGATCCATTAGTCTTGGTTAAGTACCAATAGCTATAGTAGGTATAAAGATCATAGAAGTAGTTAATATTATTATTATAGTAGAAATATAAAATATCGAATAAGTAAGTAATAGAGCTTAAGTTCCTAACTAAGTTTGTAAAGGCTAATATTTTATATCTAAATAATTGCAAATAGTTATAAACTTATTAAGGGAAGTAGACTCTAGATAAAAAGGGAGAAAGTCTTATTATAGGTAGTAAGAAAGGCCTTGTTTGAAGATAAATAACTTTACATCTTTATTCTAGGTGACTTCTATAGTATACTTCTAAAATTTAGTAAAGTAAATGATAAAATCTCTAGTCTCTTATATAATTATATTGAGTTTATATTTTATATCTTTAACCTTATTAAGTTTACTAAATATATTTTTAAGAATAATAATAAGAGTAGCAAGGTTAGTAAAGTTCACTTAATCTTTTTGTATATATCATATAACTTGATTAAGTTCCTTATCTACCAAATAGTTAATAGCTAAATGTAACTTCACCTAATATATAGTATAGAGCGAGTTTTTTCTTGATTTTTAAAGATTTATAGAGTTTTTATAAGTTTCTGATAATTATTTTAACCTATTTAGGATAAAGATTAACTAAATAAACTTAAAGGTCAAGTTTTTTTATCTTTTTTTATAGATTTAGTTGAGTTTTCAATAAAAAAACTCACCTTAAAGTATATACTAACTTAAACTACTCATAATTATATATGTTTACCTTTAGTTATAACTAGGTAAGAAAAGGATATAATTTGGCTTAATCTTTACTTATAAATTTCTTAGAGTTTAGAATTTTTTCACTTTGATCTCTTATAAGACCATCTTAGGTAAAATATATACTAATAGCTTATATGTATATAAGTTATATATAAAAGTCATTAATAACTATCTTCTATACTTCTACTATCTCTTTGGCTTCTCCTAATATTTTAGCTTAGTTTAATACCTAAGTTCTACTAATAGTAGGTTATTTACTATTAATATGTGCCATAGGCTGATTTCAACCCGACTCGACTCATAAAAACCCGATTTTTGGGTAAGTTGTTAGGTTATCAACCCAACCTATTATGGGTTACCTATTCACTAGCCTGACTTGTTCCATTTCATTAAAATCTAAGTACTCACTAAGAACCTATAATACTATTGGGTAATTACCAAGTAACTCAAAAACCTATGAACTATATAGATATAGTAATACTAATAGGTCAATTAATATTATACTTTAGGTATTTAGTTCATAATAGATAAGTCATTACTTTCCTATAGTAGAGGCTTACTATATATGAGGAATAAACAGAAGGGTTCAGTATGGTACATATTGTATAAGGCATATAAACAATTAAGTATAGTAAATACTAATAGTATTTCAAAATATCTATGTATACAAAAGCTAATAATCTTCGAGATATATACATAACTGTACTATTATAAACCAAACCTATGCCCAAATCCCATATCACTGGTCAACTTTAGTTGATGTGTAATATATTTCTGAACTAGATATCATAATACCTACTGTGAATATAGATTTAGGAATGATAGTCCCAATACTACCACCTAGACTAGCTAGGCTACTAACAATTACAGGTCAATCCTATGATAAATATTAGCTATATAGGGTCTATATCAGAGACATAGTACTATACTTATTGGAGACATGGCAGTGTCAATATCAGAAGAATGGCAATACTTAGTATAAAGGCATGTTAGTATTGATAGCAGAGGCATGGTAGTATTAGTATAGGAGGCATGCTACTATCGATAGTAGAGGTATAGCAATATCGATAGTGGAAGTATAGGAGTATCAATAGCGGAGGCATGATAATAATTATAGTAGAAGCATAGGAGTATCGATATAAGAGGTATGGCAATATTGATAATAGAAGCATAAGAGCATCGATACAGTAGGTATGGCAATGTAGACTACATAGGTATGGGAGTATTGATAGCAAAAGTATACTAGTTTTGATAGTAGAGGTATATCAATGTCAAGAGTACAAGTACAGGTATGTCAACACTAGAGGTATAGCAGTATTAATAGTAGAGGTATGGAAGTATTAATATAGGAAGCATGACAGTCTCGACATAGAAGGTATGGTAGTATTAATATAGGAAGTATTGTAATATTGATATAGAAGGGACAGCAATGCTCACTTTGTAGGTATAGGAGGGTCAATATAGTAGGCACAGTAATGTCGACCATATAGACATGAGAGTATCAATAGTAGAGGTATACCAGTTTCGATAGTAGAGGTATAGAAGTATCAATATAGGAGGTATGGTAATGTTGACAAGGCAGGTATGGGGATATTGATACTAGAGGCATAGTAGTATCAATAGCAGAGATCTCAAAGTATCAATATAGGAAGTATAGTAATTTCAACATTAGAGGCATGGCAGTTTTAATATAGTAGGCACAGCTATATTGACAGTGGAGGCGTAGCAGCATCGGCAATAGAGGTATAGCAATACTTACTTCGGAGGGATAGTAATATTGATAGTAGAGGCAGGGCAATACTTACCTCGAAGGTATAGCAGTGTCAGCATAGAAAGGGTAAAAATGCTCACCTCAGAGGTATACCAGTATCGATAACAGAGGCATAGTAATATTTACCTTTAAAGTATAGTAGTGTCGATATAGGAGGAATAGAACTGCTTACCTCAAAGGTATACTAGTATTGACAGTAGAGGCATAGCAATGTTCACCTCCAAAGTATGGCAGTGTCGATATAGGATAGATAGCAATGCTTACCTCGAAGCCATAGGAGTGTCGATAGTGCAGGCATAAGAGTGTTGACAGTAGAGGCATGGGAGTGTCAACAGTAGAGGCATGGAAGTATCGACACTAGAGGTATAGAAATATCGACAGTAGAAGCATAAGAGTGTCGATAGTAGAAGATATCAGAATGTCAATAGTAAAGGCATCGGAGTGTCAATAGCAGAAGTATTAGAGTATCAATAGTGGAAGCATTAGAGTATTGACAGCAGAGGCATTGGAATGTTGACAGTAGAGGTATAGGAATGTCGATAGTAGAGGATTGGAAATATCAAGAGTAGAGACATAGGAGTATCGATATAGAAAGTATGGCAGGCTCAATATAGGAGGTATGTCTATATTGATAGTAGAGGCATGGTAGTATTAATGGCAGAGGTATAGTAATGCTCATCTCCGAGTTATAGTAGTATTGACATAGGATAGAAGGCAATGCTCACTTCAAAGGTATAGGAGTATTGATAGAGAAGGCATAGGGGTATTAACATAAAAAGCATGACAATATTGATATAGAAGGCATGACAATATCAACTTCGGAGATATAGCAGTATTGACTTCAGAGGTATGGCAGTATTGACTTTAGAGGTATAGCAGTATTGACTTCACAGGCATAGTAGTATTGACTTCGGTGGCATACTAGTATGAACATTGAAGGTATTGCAATGTATACCTTGAAAGTTAGGTAGTATTCATGTAGAAGGCATAACAACCCTCCTGCCTATACGAACCGAACCTGCTGGGTAGCTTGGATAATCCTGTAAGAAAGGTTAGCTATATATGTATATATTGAAGGGCTAGTAATACTCTCACCCAGATTGCAGTTTTTTACTTTTATTGACATAACTTATAGATAAATATCCTAAATCCCCTAACTTGTATTGTTGATAAATATTCTAAATACCCTTAAGATATATGGTTACTGTCATAGTGGTAGCTGCTATATGGCGATAGTAGGGAAATATAAGGTATACTAGTCTACTAGCCTGACTAGGTATGATCAATACTACTATTGCATGGCAGCTTGGCAGTACTAGCTTAGACTAGTAATACTTACTACTATGGTTATACCACTCAGCATATACTATATCTATATAGGCAATAATTATATTTAGTATTAGTTGAATATTTCTTCTACTTCTGTCTATATGTGGATATATTATAAGTACAAAATTCATCCTTTCACAACTATATTATATATTTGGAATTTTTACATTAGCAGCTAAAATATATAGTAGGATTTCATTATATACTATAGTAACTTTAGAGTATATACATAGTAGCAAATGTATAAATTCCTTAGATTTATAAGAGTGACAAATACATGAATTCTAATAATATAGGTTAGTCGCAAATACATTAATTCCTATTATATATAATAATGACCAATATATCAATTTATACTATATATAAGAGCTACAAAGATATTTACAAATGGTTGAATATCATAGTCACAAAAGGGTAGGTTTCATACTTACCTTATGCTCACACAAAGATATAGATGTAGAAGTAATATTTAGCTTATACTAAATATAACTATAGCCTGTATAGGCATAATGCATATCGGACGGTGTAACTAGCAGCAGGTATTACTAGTCTAAGCTAGTACTACTGAGCTACCATATAAGAGTGGTGTTAATTATACCTAGTTAGGCTAGTAGACTAGTATACCTCGTATTTCCCTACCATTGCTATATGGCGGCTACTGCTATGATAGTAACTATACATTTTAAAGGTATTTGGAATATTCATCAATAACACAAGTCAAGGGATTTAGGATATTCATCTATAATCTAAGTCAATAAAAGTGAAAAACTATGATCTGGGTAAGAGTATTACTAGGCCTTCGATATATATACACATAGATAACCTTTCTTACAGGATTATCTAGGCTACCTAACAGGTTTGATTCACATAGGTATGGGGGTTGTCGTGTCTTCCATATGAGTACTACTTGACTTTTAAGGTAAGCATTACAATACCTCCAATATCTAGACTAGTATACCTCCAAAGTTGACATTGCTATACTTGTGAAGTTGATACTGCTATACCTTTGAAGTTGACACTGCTATGCCTCTAAAGTAGACACTACTATATCTCTGAAGTTGACATTACTATACTTCCTATATTAATATTACTATGTTTCTTATATTAATACCCCTATGCCTCTACTATTAACACTTCTATATCTCTAAGGTAAGTATTACCCTCTATCCTATATTGATACTGCAATACCTCAAAAGTAAGCATTACCATACCTTTGCTGTCGATACTGCCATACCTCCACTATTGATATAGATATGCCTCCTATATTGAGCCTGCCATACTTCTTATGTCAATACTCCTATGCCTTTACTGTCGATACTCTCATACCTTCGCTGTCAACATTCCTATGCCTCTACAATTAATATTTTGATACCTCTACTATCAACACTCCGATACCTCTACTATTAACACTCCGATACGTCCACTATTGATACTTCGATACCTCTATTATCGATACTCCTATACCTCTACTATTGATACTTCTATACCTTTACTATCAACACTTCTATACTTCTACTATCAATACTCCCATACCTGTGCTATTAATACTCCTGTAGCTTTAAGGTAAGTATTGCTATCTATCCTATATCGATACTGCTATACCTCGGAAATGAATCTTGCTATACCTCTGCTGTCAATACTGGTATACCTTTGAGGTGAGCATTTCTATCCCTTCTATATTGATACTACTATACCTTAGAGGTGAATATTGTCATACCTCTACTATTGATCTTAGTATGCCTTCAAGGTGAGTATTTCCACCTCTCCTATATCGATACTACTATACCTCAGAAGTGAGCATTGCCCTGCCTCTACTATCGATACTACTATCCCTCCAAGGTAAATATTATTATACCTTTACTGCTGATACTGCTATGCCTCCACTGTCGATACGGCCATGCCTACTATATCGAAACTGCTATACCTCTAATATCGAGATTACCATGCTTCCTATATCAATACTTCTATGCCTCTACTATCAATACTACCATGCCTATAGTATTGACACTCCTATACCTGTATTGTTGACATTGCCATACCTTCTATATCGATATTCCTATGCCTCTGCTATCAAAACTGGCATGCCTCTGCTATCGATACTCCGATGCTTATATGGTCAACATTACCATACCTACTATGTTGACCCTCTTATACCTCCGAGGTGAGCATTGCTATCCCTCCTATCTCGACACTGCAATACTTGCTATGTTAACACTACCATGCCTCCTGTGTCAGGACTGCTATACTTCCTAGGTCAATACTTCCATATCTCCACTGTCAACACTACTATACCTCTGGTGTCAATACACTCATACCTATGCTCTCGATATTACTATTCTACTCCTATCAAAACTAGCATGCCTCCACTGTCAACATTCTTATACCTGCCTAGTCAAGATTGCGATGCCTACTATATTGACGTTCCTATACTTCTGTTGTCGATATTACCATACCTCCTATATCAATATTCCTGTACTTCTACTGTCATCATTGCCATACTTCTACTGCTGATATTCCTATGCCTCTGCTATCGATATTACTATGTCTCTACTATAGATAGTAGCATGCTTCCTATGCTAATACTACTATGCCTCCATTATTGATATTAATATACTTTCATACTAAGTACTACTATTCTTCTGATGTCGATACTGCCATGTCTCCGATGGGTATAGTGCTATGCCTCTGATATAGACCCCATGTGGCTAATATCTATTACAAGATTGGCCTGCAATTGTCAGTAGCCTAGCTAGTCTAGGTGGTAGTATTAGGACTATCATTCCTAGGTCTATATTTATGGCAGGTATTGTGATATCTGGTTCAGGAATATATTATATATCAGCTAAGGTTAGCTAGCAATATAGGATTTGGGCATAAGTTTGGTTTATAATAGTACAGTTATGTATATATCTCGAATATTATTAGCTTTTATGTATATAGATATTTTGAAATACTATTACTATTTACTATACTTAATTATCTATGTGCTTTGTACAATATGTATTATACTGAACCCTTTTGTTCATTCCTTGCATGTAATAAGCCTCTACTATAGGAAAGCAATAACCTATCCATTGTGAACTACATAATGAAGGTATAATATAATTAACCTCTATTTGCACAATTACATTTATATAGTTCACTGAGTTTTGGATTACTTGGTAATTACTCAGTAGCTTTACAGGTTCTTGGCCAAAAATCAGGTAATTAGATTTTTTCGAGTTATTCAGTAAACAAGTCCGAAGCGGGTTTGCTATAGAAAGGGACGGGTCAAATGAGTTACAAAGTAGGTTGACGACCTAGATAACTTAGACCGATTCGCCCTATAGTACATACTATTTACTATGTTAATATTATAAGTTATTAATTTGAGCTTATATAGTAAGAATCTCTTCTTAATAGTTTAGTAAGGCTATTAGAAAGTTTAGAAGTCTAATAATATCATTAACAATAGCAGTATAATTATTATTTAGAGAGGTAAGCTTAATTTCAAGTTATACTAGGAGGTTAGTAATCTCTATAGAGAGCTCAACAATAGGCTGATAGATTGTAGACATTATATCTATAGTCATCACCCTCAGTAGAGTAAAGGATACAATATAATATAATAGCTATAACTATGAGTATAACTCTAAGAAGCATATAGAGTAAAGACTAAGAACAAAAAGTAGTATTTATATTCAAAAATAAATATATAATATTATATAAGAAAGAAGAAAAGAAAGAGAAAGAAAAAGAAATAAAGAGAGATATTATATAATTATAAATGAAGCCTAAATCCTAAGTAATAATTACTTGTAACTTCCATAATATTCTATCATTAATTAGTTTTCATAGTATTCTATTACTAATTAGTTACTATATAGTAAGCTTAATATAAAACATTATAAAATATAATAACTATCAAGACTTTTAAGTATTCTACTATTAACTAATTATCATACATATAAGCTACTATATATATAATAACTTAGTATTAGCCTAAACAATAACTATGATAGAGTATATCAGGAAAATATCATCAATATACACTATAATAGAACTAAACTATTAGAAAGTATTAACTTTAGACTTAAGAAAAAAAATAATGATAATAAAAATATAGTAGAATAAGAAATAATATAAAAGTAGTATATAAAAAAAGAGCTAATAATAATAGAAAAATAAAAATAAGAATGTAAATAATATAAAAAAAAAAAAAATAGAAATAATGAAAATAATAAAAATAAAAACAATATAACTAAAGGCAATAATAATTTAAAAAGTATATATAATATAGATAATATAATAAGTAGGAAAGTATAATAAGGTTATCAAAGAAGATTTTAATATTGGTATTAAAAGTATATAATATAGATAGTATAATAAGTAGGAAAGTATAAGGAGATTACTAAAGAATATCTCAATATTAGTATTTAGATAATAAATATAATAAATATATATTATGAGTAAGAAAATATAAGAAAGTTAATAAAGAATATCTTAATATTAGTATTCAGAAAATAAATATAATAGAAATATTAACCTATATTTAATTAACTATATATACTTTAGATTATGAGATAATAGTTATAGGGTTTTTATAAAGTTTATTATCTTACTAATATTATATATTTATTCCTCTTCCTAAAAAGATCTTCTAATCTTCTTATTATTTAGTTTATAATATAGTAATGTTTATATTTAAATTAAAAAGAATAGGTATTTTAGGTCTATAATATAGTAATATCCATAGTTTGATTAAGAAAAATAAGAATTTAATTAAAAAAAATAATAGTTTCTTAAACAATAGTATAATAAATAATATTAAATAATAGTTAGTTGATACTATTTATACAATCTATATCCACTAGAATAGATATTTATATATACTAGTTTTACTAAGGGATTACCTTAGAAAAGTAGTTATTATTAAGTAGAATAATTTCATTAGGAATATTAATTAATATATATAATCTCTACTTACGTTATTTACTAACTAACTGATCTATTATAGATTATTATCAATATTTTAAATAGTTTAAGGAGGAGATTCTAAAAGGAATTTATACTCTTTTTATATATATTTAATAATATATATTGATAAATAAGAATATATAAAGTAAGGTACTTACTATAAGATAGAGCTATATAATAGATAAAAAATTATATGATAAATCATATAATATAGAGCTATACTAGGGCTGTACAATATCTTTGAGAGTGTGTATAAGATAGTAAGTTCTATTGAGATAACTAACTACTAGATTTAGTAGTTATAAGATAATAATAGATATAGAAAATATAAGATAAATAAAATAATAAGAAATAATATCTCTTATTATAATAGTAGTATAATTATTGATAGTATTTAGTAAAGTCTACTTTTATTAGCAATTAGATAAGTAGATTTAAAAAAGACATAGTAATTCAAAAATTCAATCTAAAAAAGTATTAGTTTCTTAAATAATAAATAACTTAGTAGTATAATTATTATTAGTATTAGTAAGGTTTTTTTTTACTTATAATCAAACAAGTAGATTTAAAAGAGATATAATAATTGTAGGACAAAGTTATACTTAATAGAATAGTAGAGATATAATATAATATTATAATATAAACTATAATATAGAATATAAATATAACTTTAAAAAGTATATATAGATTTAGAGATAATAACTTAGTTATAGATAATAGTATAGATATAGACTATAGTATAGACTATAAATAATAATATAGGTATAAATAATAGTATAGATATGAGTAATAATATAGATATAGATAATAATATAGATATAGATAATAGTATAGATATAAATAATAGTATAGATATAAATAATAGTATAGACATAAAGTAGCTTATATTGTAAACTAAAATATATAAGATATTATATATATAGCTGAGGATAAAGACTATTAATAATAAGTAATGTTAATATTAAGTACTAGATAGCTAAGGATATAAAGTATTATAAGGACTTAGACTATAGATAAAAAGAATATAACCTATAACTACTAGTAGAGTATAATTAAGATATGAATATAAAGAATCATATTAGTTAAGCTAAAGTATAAGATATTATATAAAGAAAAAGAATTAAAAGAATAAAAATAATAATTTTATTTATATATAATTATTTTTACCCTTATAATCTAATTATATATATCATAAAGATTATATATAATATTTAATACTTTTATTACCTATAACCTAGGTAATAATTTATAATATTATTTATATATATAATAATTAGTAATATAACTTATGATAGATAATTTATAATATAATCTATAATATAAACTATAATAATTTATAAACTTAATTTATTTATATAAACTAAAGTATTATATATAATTACTATTTATATTATAAACAGATTATAAAGTTTAAGTATTATATAATATTAATATTCTACTTATAGTTATAATATATTTATATTTACTAATATTAGATGAAGTAGAAGATAAAATAGAAGAATAATCTAGTATAAAGTATATTTAAGATCTTTTAAATATATAAAATATTATTACTATATACTAGTATATTTTTTATAATATTAGTACTAATAGGTATAATATTAATTTTCTAGATACCTTTATTTATAAATACTTTAAAAATACTAATAAAGATCTCTATTTCTATATCTCATTAATTGACTCTTAATTCTCCTTTAACTTTATATTTTATTCTAAATAAGCTTATATAGCTTTTATAATCTTCTAAGTTTTTTTTATATTACTTATTTTTTTTGAAATTTTTTTTATTATAATATATTTCTTATTAATAAATATCTAATTTTTTATTTTTTTATATTATATAACTTACTTCCTTTATAATAGCTCCTAATTTTTTTCTATTCAACTAATAAGTTACTTAACTTTCTTTTACTTCTATAGTTAAAAACTATTTATAATAGTTATATTTATATTAGCTGTATTCACTATTATAATCTTTATAGTAGTTATATAATCTTTATATTTATATAATCTCATAGTAGTTATATTATTTATTTAGTTGTATTATATAAACTAAGTTTATAGACTAAAACCAAGAAACTAGATGATTTTATTTGATTTAGTGAACATGAACTTAAAGTTATACTACCATAAATTTAGCCAATAAGAGTGGATACCAAGTACCAAGGTGTGTTAGTTTCAGACTTTGTGTATGAACTAGGCTCGGATTTGACAACCCCTAGTATATATTTTCAATCTATCGAGGCGTTGCTACATCAGACCAACTCCGCGTTGGCCTCAGTTACCTTGTAAATTGGTTCACTTATCCAGCCGGAACGCTTCTTCTGTCGTAACACGAGTGTTGATTTAGAAGTCATCATTCTACGATAGTTCCTAAGCGCTATTGTTGGTTATTTCATGGCCGCATAAACACCCGGAATACTGGGCAGGAGTAGTATTCTTGGTCGATGTCGATAGTCTGCTTGGCACCGATGTCGATAGTCTGGTTCCGACGTCGACAACTAGCGGGTTTCAAACTCAGGCGTTTTCAGTTTCATGCCAAGCACAGGCAAAAGGCTGCATGTGGTCTGACATAAGCATCATCGCCGGAGCAACATCCACTTAGATACAGCAACCAATTTCCCTGCTCAAACACTTACACTCTCATTGCTCCCAATCCTTGAACCATCACCTACAGAGCTCACAATGCCACTCGCGTCTCCTGCTGGTTTTGTCACTGCTTCTACCAACGATACCGATGTGGATCCACCACTGCTGCTTGTACCCTCCCTTTCCTCCGAAAGTTATCCACCATACTAACATTACTCCGCAGGACGGATTTCCTCCGCAAAATGTAGCACACCTGCCTTCTGCGTTTGCTACGCCTGATGCTTCCGGCTGTTCTCGTTGCCAATCACTGCCTACCCGCAACGTTCCTTCTGCTCAATCCCCACCCTCTGCGCAAACAATCCTCACTGCCTGCCCCAAATCCATTGGCACTATTTTTCGTGTTGATATCCGGCGTCCTAAATCAGGCGAAACATCTCTGCCAATGCTCACGTCTTCCCGACCACCCCGGGTGTCCACCTCCACCGCAGCTAACAGAAGATACGACACGACAGGTGAATATGTAATGATTCGAGTCCCCGACATCACCCTGCGCCACTTCGCATATTTCCTGCAACAAAACGCTACAGCTGTAGTGGACCCTCGGTTTGCTCCCTTTATTTCCGAATCCGGTAGTTCCCTCGAGTTAGGCCTCGATGTTGGACTTGTGCTGGGTGGTGAAGCGGACGTCAGGCTTGCCGTATATCATTCGACCTTGCTTCCAGTTTGGGGCGTCATCAGAGCATGCTCCTGGCCAGATACAGCGGTCAAAAAGCAATTTTGTTGGCTAAATGAGCGAGGGAAACGTGCTATGGGACTGACCGATGAGGTATGTGCGCCATTGTGTGAAGGCACTAGGCAGAGTAGTTATGGCTGACATCATGCAGCCCACGTCGGATGCAACATTAGCCATTCCGGACAGTACAATTTGTTTTCTTTACACAAGTAGTGACAATAGTAGTGACAATCCTACTGTTGCCACTCCTAGGTCCAAGAGGAAAAGCCGTCACGCTCAATCCCAGCTTCCCAAGATCCGCGGTCATCCACTTGCACTGGTTGAATACAAACCACCTGGTACCCTGGATACCGTCATCGTGCGCACATCCCAGACCAAAGAGCTCCAGGTGGTGACTGGGAGCACGAATTGGACAAATCTTGTAACTCAACTACGCAAGTATGCTGTGAACTATGGCGTTCGACACCAATTGGTCATGGATGGTTCATACGCTTTGTACATTGAGTTTGTCGAAATGGAGCCATATGAGGACTCGTACGACGCTATGCGAACTGCAGACGTTCATATACGCCATCTAATTGTGGAGTTTTCTGCAAGTAGTCATGGAATCTGGGACGTAGACCAGGTTGGTAATATCGTGTTGAATTCAAGGGAGATTGTGATGTTCTTGGTGTGGAATGCCTCAGCATCAATAACATCAAGCCTAGGCCCACCCCCAACCCTTAGCGACATGGAGGCAATCCAGAGAGCAGCAAGTGGAGAGAAGGGTGCGGACGAAAGTCGCTATGGGGAAAAACGTACACGAAGTTCTTATGCAGGTGGCGGAAACCTGAGTGAGTCAGGGGCAACGGGTGGGCCCTCCAGTACTGGAGATAATAAGCCTGGAAAGCGTGGACGCTTTCAGGGGAATCACGGTAATCGAGAGGATGGACAGGGGGACAAATCTGGCATAAATTTCTTCCAAGACGAGCCACAGGACGGACCTCCGGTTTCAACAACTCTTCCTCCGGTTGGTACAATCTTTAAACTTATTCCTGCCGAACCTGCGCCTATTGACGATTCCGGATTTTGGGATAATGAGACGGATGTAGACGACACATCGGCTCATGGCGAAAGCACTTCCGGACACAGTCTTGTTATAGAGACTCAATCGGAAACGTATCCACCATCTTCAAACGTTACCAGTACTGAACCTTTATGTCCTCGCGCAAGCCTAGCAAGGGCCATATACAATCTGACCCATAGCGCTGCCAGTTCCTTTGCAGAAAATGGTCACGGCATCATTGCACAGATCAACAAACTCTTCACACCATATGTGGCTCTAGTTACACTCCTAAGTCCCACACTGGAGTCGGAACCTACCACGGGCCCACACAGAATAATAATGAAATCTTTCCCAGGCGAGGACACAAGTTCTGCTGATAAGGGTCCCCTGACAGGCCTTCTCCCCTCCCAGTTTCCCCTTCCAACTGAACTCTCCGCCTACAAGGCATTTTCCAATGCCGGGGCAGGCTCGGATCATGCAAACGATGGTGCAGTTCCCGTGCCGCACTATTTCGGGGCATGGAAGTATCTTCCTCTAAGTACCCCCTGCTACCCAAATGCATGCCCCGCTACACCCCAGTTTACAGTGCTTCTTATCGAGGATCTCTCTGCACCAGGACTAGACGGTCAAACGTTACTTGACTATCTGTACCCAGTTAAGTCAACAAGACCTAACATTGCAGCAGTGGAGCGAGATATATTGTACGACGCAGCAAAGCTTTCTTTGGAGTGGCTCCATACCAAAGCGCATGTCAGCCATCGGGACCTGAGCGAGTCGAATATCATAATTCTCCAGGACCCTGTCCGGGTAGTTCTGATTGACTTTGATCAAGCAGCGGTTGGAGAGACAGTACTGGAAGGATGTGGGGCTTTGATACCTACTAACAGAAGACGATATGTTGATGCAATTAAAGGATGGGGCAGGGTGGATAAGATTGTGCTGAGGGAGATTTTTGAGAGAGTACGTGTAGTTGGTGGTTGTGAGGATGAAGAAGGTGGCGAGGATCAGGGCGGCGAGGATGAGGAGAGTGGCGAGAAGAGTAGCGAGGATGAGGAGGGTGGCGAGGATGAGAAGAGTGGTGATTATGAGGGTGGCGATGGTGAGGAAGATAACAGTATTGACCGCGAGGAGGGTGGAGTGGAGGTATAAGGGCTGGCTTCTGTAACTCATTGTTTATCCAGTGCAAGGAATAGTCACTAGGAAATGGTGGGTAACAGGGGCGGTCGGAAAAAGAATTTACAAGCTTGTAAATTCTTTTATCTTTTTAAAAAAAGTAGTCCCCCCTTCGAAGTTGCATTTATTATATATATATATGTATAATAAATGTAAATTATATAATTATATCCCTAAACAGGAACTAAGACACAAATAATAGAATACGGGATGCGCCTGGAGAGACGTTACATGGAATGGGGCTACCCTGGAACGTACTTGGCTCTGGAAATGTTAGAAAATATTTAATGAATTATGGAAGTAATAAGGTTGACTTTATTAAAGAGAATATATCGGGTAGGTATACAGTGTATAAAGAGAAGTGGTAAACCAGCGGAGTGTTAGAGGAAAGCGTGGGTCACAGCAGAGTGAGTATCGATATAGAAGTAGCTTTTTTTTTTTTTTTTTTTTTTTTTTAAATTCATTACTTGCATAAGGGGTGACCACGGCGAGGTATAGAAGTAGCTTGATTGACTTGACTATCTGACATGTAGAAAGACCCACCTTAAATATATAGAAAATAGATACTAATAGAAATATAGTCAGTATTAATAAAGTAGTATAATAATAAATGAGCATGAGTAAATTACTATATAAATAAAGTAATACAAAGTAAGTTATATATATAGTATAATATATATTTATAAATAGAAATAGATAGAAAATAATAGAAGTAAATATATAATAATATAAGAAATAAATAATAATATTAAAAATAAAAATAAAAATAAATTTATAAAAAAAACTAAATAATAATAAGAAAAAATAAAAATATTTATAGTATTTAAATTTTTATAGTATTTAAATTTTTAAATAATAGTAATTTAATATAAAGATATATTATAAAAATTTTTTCTATTTTTCTCTTTAAAAATAAAGACTTAATAATAAATATATGTATTTTATTATATATATATTATATTCTTATATTAAAAGCTAAGTAAGCTAATCTAAACTAGTTATACTCTTAAGTAACTAAAAAAGATAAGAAATATTTACTCATAATCTATTATTAATAGCTACTCTAAATTAAAAAGATTATTAAAATTTATAAGGAAATATAATTATTTTTCTAATACTCTATATTAATATACTAGTAAAATAACTTATATATCTTAATTCTTATATAAATATTTATAAAATTATTAATTTAGATAAATTTAATTTAGAAAAGTAGATATATATACTTAAAAGTAATTAAAATATTATTATTATAATTTTGGATCTTAAAAATAGTTTAATATTAATAAAAATAATATTTATATTAAGTATATTAGATATACTAAAAGATAAATTATAAAACTTAATATCTAAATATATATTTATATTAATAGTATATTAAATATAAAATTTATATTAGTAGTATTCTAGATATACTATTTATATTAGTAGTATCTTAGATATAATCTTATCTATATTGTAATTTTAAATATAATATATTTTTTATTTTATTTCCTAATATATTATAATATTATTATACTTTACTAATATAACCTATCTAAAATTATATTTTTTAATATAGTCTACTTTTACTTTACATTCTCTATATACTCAAAAACCTCTCTTACTTTTTATATACTAGTAATATAAATAGTCTATTAGTATAGCTATAATAGTACTATAGTATTTATTTTTCTAGTTTACTTATATTTTATATATTTTGAAATAATTTATTTATTCTTATAATAATTTAATAAACTACTTATATATATATTAAATTCTAAAATATTTATTTATACTACTATCTTTAAAATCTATATTTATGTAATCCTATAATTTATTATTTATATTAGCTTTAATATCTATATCTATATAAACATACTATCTACTATATATATATTACAAATCGTTCTCGAAGAATCACCTACGATATGGGTGAAGTGTTTTATCCGATACTCTAATGAGCGGTTATACAGGTATTGCACTCGTAGGGGTATTACGTGTGTGATCGAGGTAGCGGGAGACTTGGGTGAAACTTGAGTCGATAAGGAATGGAGGAGCAGAGTAGTCTGGACTACACTCAAGTAGGGGGTGAACGGGATATTATTTCTAGGTACAAGGAGGAGAACAAGTTGTTGCGTGAAGAAGGAAATATATAGCAGAAATCAGCCCTTTTTATAGATAATTCGGTTTCCTTCTTGAGAGTCGTACCACTGGCTGGCATGACTATTAAAGTATCCTAATTCGAGTCATAATGGAAGGACGCGTAAGTAATACTCGAGAGACATACTAATAAGGTTCTCGGAGTACAAATTCTTCAACACTAATAAGAAGAGGTATAGGAAAACAGTAAATAAGGGTAGTGCAAGAGGATCGATTTCTTATTTGAGAGTCGTGCCAGTACTGGCATAACTCTCACAATTCAAGGGAAGTGAAGGTATCTGACTAGACTATTCTAGTCGATTCCCTAGTTAAGCAAGTACTTAGTTTGAACTTCCGGGATACGGTCGGTAGCCGAACTAGTCTAGAATAGGGATCGGGTACGACAATGATTGACGAGCGTCGGTTCCAGGGAATTGGGTTTTGGCTAACGTGCTTATGCCGGCAAGTATGCAGATTGCCGATATGCGATAGGGGCCGGGAATTGATAAGGTCGGGTTTGTAACAGTAGTCCTCTCTCTGAGGATGAGCTCCTGTGAGTCATGGTCGAGGTATTTGATTCTACTTATTTTGGTAGAGTTCGAGGTTAGGGTTTTGAAGGGTATGAAGTGTGGAACTTTTTCACTGCATTAGGTGTGTTCAAAAATAAGGCAGCGGGTTCCCAGGTAAGTTCGTTGTAACCTACTCATTAGGCAAGATATTCAAGGGATCGACCTTGGAAGTGCGAGTCGACTATTTCGTCGACTTCCCACTTGGGTTCATCTTTGATAATAACAGGAGATGGGGGTGGCTGAGTTTGGCCAGGCAGGGAGTCCGTGGAGGCGGGTTCAAGGAGCGAGACATGGAAAACAGGGTGGATTTTCATCAAAGCAGGGAAATCAAGCTTATAAGCATGAGACGAGATCTTGTGGATGATTCGAAACTTACTGAGTTTCTTGAAATCCAACTTAGTCGAGGGGTGTGTTGTCTTGATATGCCAGCGGAGGAGCTATACTTCATCGCCGACGTCTAGTTTAGGTGGGGAAATGCGAGACTTGTTAGCTTATTCTGAGTAGGTTGCTTGGGCCCAGATCATTTTGGATCTGAGATGAGCATCGAGTTCTACAAGATGGTCTGCATATTTCTTAATGACGGCAGGTGCTAGGAGTTTTACTGCAGGGTTCAGGTTGATCTGATAGCGAGGGTTCTTGCTATACATAGCTTGAAAGGGCATGATGCCAAGGGTGGTAGACAGGGTGTTGTTGTATAAGAATTTGGCCATAGTGATTAGTTCAGACCAGTTATCTTGTTGGTAATTACAGTAGGCTCGTAAATATTATTCTACAATTATATTGATTCTCTCAGTTTAGCCATCAGTTTGGGGGTGGAAGGTGGTAGAAACCTTTTGCTGAATATCAATAAGCGATGTAAGGGAACGAATGAATTCGGAGACAAATTGGGTACCACAGTCAGAGACGATTGAATCAAGAATTCCATGAAGTCAAAAGATATTGTCAAAGAAGAGCTTGGCAATCTGTTTGGAAATGATATCAGTTGTAGTAGGAATATAGTGAGCCATCTTGGAAAGTCGATCAACTACTACGAATAAGGTGTCAAATCCTTTAGAGATAGGGAGTCCTGTGACAAGGTTAAGGGAAATAGATGACCATTTCCAAAAGGGGACTTGCAGAGGTTTCAGGAGGCCGTAAGGGGCATAGCGAGCAGGCTTAATCTGGATACATATATCGCAGTTTCAGATATATTGAGCAATAGTTTGGCACATTTTTGGCCACTAGTAGTCCCGTGAAATAAGCTCTTAGGTTGCCACGAGACCAGGATATCCAGCAGCGGGGTGATCGTAACAGTTGCGAAGGATTCGGAGATGAATATCTAGTAAGTTGGGAATATAGACAAGATCATTAACGAGGATAAGTCTATCGAAGATCTTGTACTCGGATAAAGGGACTACGGAGTGTTTCTTGACCTTTATCTCAAGAGCAAAAATAATTTCTTTAGCGAGTTTGTTAAATTTCAGGGTAGTGAGAATATCCTCATTATTTGTAACTGAGGCTGTAGAAAGGAAGAATTTTTCAGGGGGTATAAGGGCTTGCATTGGGTGACCGCATTCATCCTCCTCTTCAGGGAGATCTCCAAATCGTCTTGTTAGTGCATCGGCTTTTGTGTTCTGGCTACCAGGCTGGAAGATAATCTTAAAGTCATATTGGGCTAATTCTTGTACCCATTGTACTTGTCACTATAAAAGGAGAGCTTTGGAGGTGAATGTTTGTAGATTATGGTGGTCAGTAATAATGGTGAAGGAGCGTAGGAGTTGGTGAAGGTAGATATGCCATTTCTCAAGGGCCAAGATAATTACAAGAAGTTCTTTATCCCTAATTCTATAGTTACATTTAGCAGAGGACATTTTTTTAGAGATAAAGGCAACAGGGTGAAGTACGAGTTTCTCGTTTTCTAGGTGCTTCTGGAAGAGTATCCTGGAAGTGACATAGTCTGAAGCATCGGTTTCTATGAGGGTTTCAAGGTCGGAGTCAAAATGTCAGAGGATGGGGGCAGAGGTAAAGGCCTTTTTGAGAAGGCTGAAAACCTCCTCGCATGCGGCATCCTAAGTATAGAGGACATCTTTTCGGAGCAGGTTAAAGAGGGGTTGGCAAAGGTGTGAGTATTTATTGATGAAGCGCCAGTAGAAGTTGGCGAATCCGAGGAAATACTGAACATCCTTCACTGATTTCGGGGTTTCCCAGTTGAGAATGGCATTGACTTTCTCAGGGTCTATTTCTAGGCCTTATTCGGAGATAATAAAACCAAGAAATGTAGTTTTATTGACAAAGAATTCATATTTCTCTGGTTTGATAAATAGTCTAGCCTCTTTCAGCTTTTGTAGGACTTTCTGTACCTGTTCCTTGTGCTCTTTCAAGGATTTTGAGTAGATCAGGATATCATCTATATAGCAAACACAAAAGACATCAAGGTATTCTCGAAGTATATCATTCATAAACCTTTGGGCCGTAGCTGGAGCATTAGTTAATCCGAAAGGCATAATAAGGAATTTAAAGAGTCCGTAGCGGGTTCTGAAAGTGGTCTTCCATTTGTTACCTTCCCTGATCCAGATTTAGTTGAAGTAGACTCGGAGGTTGAGACGGGTGAAGTATTTGCAGCCACGAATTTGGTGAAGGGTTTCTTCAATTCATGGTAGGGGGTTTCGGTCCTTAATTGTAACATCGTTGAGGGCCCAGTAATTGACACAAAGATGGAAAGAACCATCTTTTTTCTTGACAAAGAGGATAGGAGATGCTGCAAAAGAAGAACTGGCTCGGATAAAGGATTTGGATAGATTCTCATTAATCCATTCTCTGACCTCCTTTAATTCGGCATCTGACATAGAATACATTCGTCCAAATGGAGGTTTGACTCCTTCTTGAAGTGGAATTACATGGTCGACATATTAGTGAGGGAGTAAAATTCGAGCTTCTTTTTCAGAGAAAAGGTTCAGATAGTCATAGTGTTCAGAGGGGACAAGTTTGGTAGCTAGTTCTGGGTCATCATTATCGTCGTCTTCTGGAGATGTGTAAATTGCAGCAATGTATAACCGAGACTCTAGGTCTTTGATAGCTACTTGAAAGGCAGCTCGGGAGATAACCGAGATTCGGAGGGGGTTCAGGGTGTTTCTGGGAGGTTCTCAGTGGGTTGGTGTTCGGGTAGGCAGGTAATGAGCATGGCAATACCCTGAGGCAAAGGCGATGATATTACAAGTCCAGTTAATTGAGGGATTGTGAAGTCAGAGCCATAGTTTCCCAACGATCAGGTTCCAACTGGCTAGTTTAGTGATGTGAAAGGTCAGAACCTCCAGATGCTAGTCGATCATGAATTTTAGAGTGTAGGTGTGGGTGATTTGCCCTACTAGGGAGCGTTTACTATCAACAAGTATAAGATCCTCAGGTTTCGGCTTCAAGTTCAAAGGCAAGTTCATGTTCAAGGCAAAGTCAAAGTCAATAAACTAGGAGCTTGCTCCCGAGTCTACCATGCCAGTGGCTGAATAGTTTTCATTAACCAGGCAAGGCAAGATAAATGGATTCTCGGATCCTAAGTCATGAGTAATAGAAATTATGGAAACGATTAAAGCAGAAGCAAGGCGGCGTCGTCGAGTAAGTCGTCGACGAGTTTTACAAGAAACAATAGGTAGAACATAACTGGTTTCTTGAAGATAAACCTCTTCTAGAGCAGAAAATGAATTCGGACTAACAAAAGAAACAAGATTAGGAAAGATGGCACCAGGAAGCATCTTGGCGCTCTTTGAACTACCATCATTATTCGAAGAGGGCACTAGTTTCTTGGCACCTCAAAAAGAGCCTGGGGGCTGGAAGTTGCAATATCTAGTGGAGAAGTAGTACTAGCAGTGGCTAGCTTCTTGCTTTTTATGGAGATAGGGCAATCGGTGGCCCAATGACCTGGTCCTCCACAATACATACAGAGTTTGTTATCTCGTCGGTATTTGCAGATTTCTTCCGTAAGGAGGCCATGTTTGCAAGAAATGGAAAGGTCCATAGGTCCAGGAGCAGTTCCAGTGGAGGTTGAAGGGGCCGGTTTTAGTATAGAGGATTATTGTCCGGATCCTGTGGTCTTAGGAGAGTCTCATGATTAGAGCAGTTTGGTATGGTTATCCAACTTAATACAAAGTCGGACGAATTCATCAAAATCTTCAGAAGGAGAGACTTGATAAGAGAGAGCTGTCCTGAGGCTGTGATTAGTTCCGTTAGTGAAGAATGAAATTTTCGTTCGGTAGTCTAGGTTGAAAATTGTAGCATAAGTGGCAAATTCGGTATGGTAAGCGGAGCAGTCTTTACCTCCTTACTTAAGAGCAAGGAGCTTTCACTCTACTGTAGCTTTTGCATCCAGATCGTCATAGGTATTTTTCAATGCTATTGCAAATTCGTTATAGGTGTCGAAGTCGATAGTTCCTTGGGTCTGATCGAGGTGTAGTTTGAACCAGTCTGCAGTGGAGCCTATCAAGTAGGAGGCTGCATAGGCGATTTTTGCTGCATCGTTAGCGTAGCGTATAGGGTTGGAGAAAAAGACTAGTACTAGCTTAGTCATGAATCTGGTAAACTTAGACCTGGTACCATCAAAGTTCTCTGGTTCATAGAGCTTGGGAGCATGAGAAGAGGATTACGTTGGAGTGGCTGTTTGTGGAGTCAAGCTAGGGGCGGTTACTCTATACTTATATCCCCTATTATAGTAGGCCCAACAACATTCTACTGTTGTTGAGGTATTGGTTATAGAAATATTGAAGATAGTCGGTATTCTACAACCGGAGCATATTCCAGCTCCAAAGGCTTCATGGATGGGTGAATAAAGGGATGTCGGGGTCCCCAGAGGTATAGTAGGGAAAACAGAGGGAGGTGGAGGAGGGGTATTCCAAAGGGTACCTGCTAGAGTTCGCCATTCGTCATCTTCGAAAGGTAGAGCTATCTGAGCGGAAGATGCCATGGTGTGTAGTGGAGACTATAGGTCACGTAATAAAGTATTATGAATCGTTCTCGAAGAATCACCTGCGATGCGGGTGAAGTGTTTTATCTGGCACTCTAGTGAGTGGTTATATAGGCATCGCACTCATAGGGGTATTACATGTGTGATCGAGGTAGCGGAAGACTCGGGCAAAACCTGAGTCGATAAGGAATGGAGGAGTGGGGTAGTCTGGACTACACTCAAGTAGGGGGTGAACAGGATATTATTTCTAGGTACAAGGAGGAGAACAAGTTGTTACGTGAAGAAGGAAATATATAGTAGAAATTAGCCCTTTTTATAGACAATTCGGTTTCCTTCTTGACAGTCGTACCACTGGCTGGCATGACTGTCAAAGTATCCCAATTCGAGTCATAACGGAAGGACATGCAAGCAATACTCGAGAGGCATACTAATAAGGTTCCTGGAGTGCAAATTCTTTAACACTAATGAGAAGGAGCATAGCAAAATAGTGAATAAGGGTAGTACAAGAGGATCAATTTCTTATTTAAGAGTCGTGCTAGTACTGGTATGACTCTCGCGGTTCAAGGAAAGTAAGGGTATCCGACTAGACTATTCTAGTCGATTCCCTAGTTAAGCGAGTACTTAGTTTGGACTTCCAGGATGCGGTTGGTAGCCGAACTAGTCCAGAACAGGGATTGGGTACGAGAATGATTGACGAGCGTCGGTTCCAGGGAATCGGATCTTAGTTAGCATACTTATGCCGGCAAGTATGCAGGTTGCCGATATGCGACAGGGGCTGGGGATTGACAAGGTTGAGTTTGTAACAATATATTAGTTTAGTTATTTATATCTATATAAGTATATAAATTATTATTATATTAGCTTAAATATCTATATTTATATAACCCTATAATTTATTATTTATAGTAGTCTTAATATCTATATCTATATAAGCTTACTATCTAATATTTATATTAACCTAATTATCTACTTTTATATAAACTTATAAATTACTAATATATTAGTTTAGATATCTATATCTCTATACTTCTTTAATTTATTATCTATATTAGCTTTAATATTTATATTTATATAAGCTTACAATCTACTATTTATATTAGTATAATTATTTATATCTATATAAGCTTGTAAATTACTATTATATTAGTATAAATATTTATATCTATATAAACTTATAAATTAATGATATATAAGTTTACAATTTACTATTATATTAACTAAAATATTTATATATATATATTTTAGTTTGTTTTAGGATTCTAAGTTATACCAGTATAACTTAGGCTATTTTAAGATTACTTAGGCTATACTAGTATAGCCTCCTATACTAGTATAGACTAAACTATTATGAGTTTGCTAGACTATTACAAAATGAATATATGTATACTCTAATAATAGTTTTATAATACTATAGTACTACTCTTATACTATATATAGTAAATACCAAATTCTAATATTAAAGTTATTTTATAGTAGTCTATTTAATTAAACTAAGAATAAAAAGATAATAATATTAAAATTACTTTATTAAATCTTTAATATATTTATATTATACCTTTAAACTCATATCAAACTAGTATTAACTTTAGTAATATATTTTATAAATCTCGTAATATATATTTTAGATTCCTTATATTATCTAATATTTAATTATTTGTACTTATCTCTTTTATATTATTAAGTTACTTACCCTTTATACTTTATTATATTAGATAACTAGTTATAATATAACTTTAATATTAAATATACTTCTATTAGATATTTACTATATATACTATTAGAGTTATTACTATAGTATTATAGAAATTATATTTTATTATTATAATATTAAAAATTTTTAACCAAAGTTTTAATTTTATAATAGCCTAGCTGAGCTATTCTAGAATAGTATATATATTTATATATTATATATATACTCCAAGCATATTAATACAAGCAGATAGTATAATTAATTAAATACCAAATAAAAAGATAAATAGGACTTAGTTATAAAGAGTTTAATTTATACATAAGTAGCTACTTAGACTATTATGAATTATTATTAGAACTACTAAGTATTGTATAATTTTTTCTTTAATAGGAAGGTTCAGTAATTAATAGATTAATTAAGTAAAAGATTGAGTAAGTAAAATAATTTTTTATACCTCTATATTATTTAGTTACTTATACTCTATCTTTTTATTTTTATTTAATTAAGTAATTGATTATAAAGTAATTATAATATTGGATAAACTACTATTTTATATTTATTATATATAATATTAAAGTAATACTATAGTATTATAGAACTATTCTAGTATTATAGAAGTTACTATAGTATCAAAAACTTTTAACTAAAATTTTAATTTTGTAATAATCTAGGCAATTATAGAATCCTAGCTATTCTAATATAGTTTAGGCTATACTGAAATACTATAGATCCTGAAATAGACTAGAATATATATAAGCCTAGAAATTATTATCATAATAGCTTAGATATTTATATCTATATAAGTTTATAAATTACTAATATATAACTTTATATATCTATATTTATATAATCTTATAAATTACTAATATATAAGCTTAGATATCTACCTTTATATAAGCCTATAATATACTAGTATATTAGCTTAAATATCTATAATTATATAAGTTTGCAATTTACTATTCTATAAAATTAGATATCTATATCTAAATAAACTTATAAATTATTATTATATAAGCCTATAATTTATTATTATATTAGTTTAGATATTAGTATCTATATAAATTTATAATTTATTATTATATTAGCTTAAATATTTATATTTAAATAAATTTATATATTACTATTATAATAGCTAAATATTTATATCTATATAAATTTATAATTTAGTATTCATATTAGTTAGGAATTTATATCTATATAAGCTTATAATTTATTATCTATATTAAGCTAGTTATTTATATTCATATAAGCCTTCTATATACTATTTATATTAATTTAGTATTTATATCTATATAAGCTTATAGTTTATTATCTATATTAAACTTAATATTTATATTTATATATACCTATAATTATAAGTTAATACTAGCCTAAATATTATTATTTATATATATTCTAAATTAAAGTACTGTAATAAATAATACTAGATAATAGTCATTTAGTACTATTTATATAATCTATATCTACTAGAATAGATATTTGTATATACTAGTTCTACTAAAGAATTACCTTAAAATAGTAGTTATTATTAAGTAAAGAGTTTTATTAGGAATATTAATTAATAAATATAATCTCCACTTAGATTGTTTTGCTAACTAACTGATCTATTATAGATTATTATCTATATCTGAGTAGTTTAAAAAGTAGATTCTAAAAGGAAATTTATACTCCTTTTATACTTATTTAATTATGTATCTGATATATTAGAATATATAAAGTATAGTACCTACCATTAAGGTAGTATTATATAAATTATAGAAAAGTATAAGTTATAGAAAATATATAAGTTATAAGAAATATATAAATTATAGCAAATATATGAGTTATAAGACATATATGAGTCATAGGAAATATAGAGCTATACTAAAGCTGTACAATACTCTCAAGAATATATACAAGATAGTAAGTTCTATTGAATAACTAACTACTAGATTCGGCAATTATGAAATAATAATAGATATAGAAAATATAAGATAATTAAAATAATAAGAAATAATATTTCTTATTATATTTCCCTAATTAAAATAGATTTACTATATTAGTATTCTTGTTCTACAATCCTATCTTGTATATATCTTATCTTGATGAATAGTTGAAATATATTTGTATTGATATATTTATTATTAAGGGTTTTATTTATAATATGATCTCATTCTTATTAAATAAAAGCTTGAGTTTTATCCCTTATCTAAGGTTTTTATTTTTCTCTTTTGGTATATCGTCTCTTAAAGGTATCTTCTAGACTTCCTCTGACCTAGAAATTCTAAATGATTTCTATAGTAATATCTTTAGCATTTATATAAGAATTATATTCTAGAGTATATTCTAACTATTTAACCTTATATTAATATTCACTAGATTGTGGTATCTTTTTAAATTTCAATACTTTTTTAACTTCATATTAATTATTATTAATTGGTCCCAGTTTTAGAGATCATTTATTAGAAAATTAAGTATAATTATTTTGATAATATAGTTTGAATTTTAAAATATGAAAGGTATTATATATGAGATTGAGGTCAGGTTGAGGGGATAAGTCTAGACTATAATTATTTTGAATATAATTAGCAGATATAATTGAAAAAGGGCCTAACTATCGAGGTTTTAACTTAGGTAATATATTTGGTATATTTATATTTTCCGAAAATCATATAACCTATTATCTAATTAAAAACATAGCTATATTATAATGTTTTTTTATTTGTGCCACTTGTGTTTTCTTAGTATTATAGAGTACTTATGAGGTATTATTATAATATTTATTTATTAGTATAAATATATTAATAGGACAAAAAAGTAAGGAGATTCCTTAGTATATACTAAATCTTAATAAAATTATAAAAGTACTACTTTTTCTAGTACTATTAAATCTAGAGTTCAGCTTCAACTAAATCTCAGGTAATTTATATAAGTAGTTAGATCTTTTGATTTTATATGCTTTTGCTACTTGCAAGATTTCCTTATTTATAATCTCAGATTATCTGTCTATACAAAAGTGGTATATAGTAAATAGTACTAATTTGATTCTATTCTTCCTAACACAATTTTAGAAGTATGATAATATAAAAAGAATATTGCAACTAAAAATAATACCTAAAGGATATTCTATAATTGGGATTATATAAATATCAAAGGACGCAGTATATTATTTTCTTATGAAATTGTCAAGAATAGGAATAAGAAACTTAAATCCTGATTATCTATTAACAATTATCTAAAGACATAAAATACAGACAATATATTCTTTATTAGTAAGAATATTTGGATATAAAAGAAAATATTTAATAAAGAGAGGAGCTAACTTAAAGAAATCTATTGAAATATTTAACTAAGATCTTTCTAATATATATAAAAGAATAACAAGTCCGAGAGGTAATCTATTAGAATACTTTATCCATTAACAAGTATTACAAGTTTTGATATACTCTTTAACTAATTCAGAGAAGGACTAGTATTAATAGTGATTAGTAAGATATTTTAAGATTTTTTTAATTCTACCATAAGGTATTACTTTATTTACTTTATTGATTACTAGCTCGAGATAGTTCTTATCTTTAATATTGAAAGTGCTGGGCAAGACCAATCTCTATTATCTATATATATTTCTAATATATAAGAATCTATCTCTGATTCTATAATCCTTATACTATTACAAGGTATCATAGTAATCCTTTCAGATAGAACATATTTTTATATATACTTAGTATACTATCTTTATTCTATCTCTTAGATCTAACTATTATATAATAAAGAAATCCTTATTATGTTTCTAACTGTTAATAATATACTTGTTATCAATAAGCCTATTTAAAGTTAGTTCTATTTACTAGTTAAAATCAATAACTATAGGTTTCTTCTTTTAATAGGTAATAGTGTTATATCTTAGTCACTTACAAAAATCACAATGTCAACTATAGGATTAAGATAATTCAGTAGGCATAAGAGTAGGAGTTTTATTGACTACTACTTACTTTTGAGAATAAGTAATAACTACGATAGTTTAGAAGATATTATCAATATTACTTTTAGAAAAAGTTAGTATAAAGTTTTATAGTTATTGAGGTACAATTAGTATGTTTTAGTAGATTTCTCCTATATAGTTATTGAGTACTTTTTTATAAAAGTTAGTAGGAGAGGGAGAAGAAACTAATTTAACTAGTTTCTTATAAGAATTTTGAATTATATTAAAGTTGTCCAAATAGTTCTTAAGGAATTTCTTCTCCTTCTAAAGAATTGAATTTATAAGAGTATAGTTGAAGCTACTATATCCTAAAATATTATAAATAGTATAGAACTTAACTACAAATGTATGGTTATATATTATATAAGAGCTATTATATATAGGATAGTAAAAATTTTAGTAAATAGACCAATATATATATTTATGTTATTAATAGTTAGCATAGATAAGGGTAATATCAATCGGGATTAGTATTAATAGAGGAGTCAAAAGTTCCTTTTCTTTATCCTTAGTTACTGCTTATAGAATGAAGTTTATTTCGGATTCTTCAATATTAGTAGATTGGTATTTATTAAATAGTTTAGTATTGATAGAAGTCAGAGATTCCTCGTCAAAGGCTTCTGACTTATAGCTAAGTACTTTATACTTATAGTCATTTTTTACTTTAGCTTTAGCTTTGTAATAAAGATAAGAGAAATAGTATCTAAGCTCCATAGCTCTTCTATAATATTTGTTGAAATTATAATTAATATACTGGAAATTAATAACTCTACAAGAAACTATTTTAGAAGATAAGGCTTAGGAGAATAAAAAAGAAGTTAAGGTATTAGTATAAAGATAAAGAGAAGAGTCGATACTAGTCAAAATATAATTATCCTTAGTAGTAGGAATATTAAGGTATTTATATTTTTTTAATAAAATATCTATTATTAAGTTCTTCTTTCCTACTATATACTGAATTTTACAATTAAATTCTATAAGAAGGTCCTACTATTATCTAAGTTTCTAGCTTATAAGTACTTGAATATAAAAGATAACCAATAGTTTGAGATCTATAAGGATAGTAAATTTGTAACCTCTGAGTTATACTTTAAAAAATTTTAATGAGTCAATAATTGCTAATAATTCCTTTTGGAAAGTTGGGTAGTTTAATTAAGCTAGATTAAATTTTCTGCAATAAAAATATGATAGTCTGATATAAGTAAATAGACCTTGGCTAATCTAAGATCCTAAATCTATATCTTTAGTATCATAAATTAAGTATTTGGATTTAATAGATATATTATTCTAAAGTTTTAAAAAATAAGGAAAATTCATGAATTCTTTTAGTTTTTTAAATATTACATTATGTATGTTTATTTATTCCTATTTTTTAGTCTCTTCTTATAATTCTAATAGTATGCTTATATAAGATATTATACTAGAAATAAAATAGCTAAGGTAATTATCAATTCTAAGAAAGCCTCGAAAGGTTTTTTTTTTCTTAGGAGTAGGAAATATTAATATTATCTTTCTCTTCATGAAGTTAATATAGAGTCTATCTAAGATTAAAATATGACCTAAGATCTCCAATTTATTTATTAAGAATTAATATTTACTTCTTTTTAGAAAGAATTTTTTATTCTATAAGTATTATAGTACTATACTAAGAATAGTAATATGCTATTTATAGGTCTTAGTAAAAATAATAATATCATCAATATAGACTATTAAATCTTTATAGACTATATCTTTGAATACTTTGTATATTGCTTAGACTATAGTAGCTGATATATTATGGTCTTCTTATTATATAACTCTACTTCTATAATATCTTAAATATATTAAGAACATAGAGTATTTTTTTAATTTTAGATTAATTTTGATATTATAAAAGCTATTTACTAAGTCTATTTTTAACCAAATAAGATTTGCTATTACTAGTTCAATTTATTCATTAATATCAAGTAGTAGTATATAGTTTAGTTTAACTATAAGATTGTATTCTTAACAGTCATTAATGAATCTAGTTTCTTCTGGTTTATCTTATTTTAGTATAGTAAATATAGTGACTATCTTAATATCATTTTCTACTTAGTAGATTCATCCTCTCTTTTTATCTTTAGTAATTTTATCATAGATTTATTATCTAAATTGATAGTTTGACAGTCTTTATTATAGTATCCATATTACTTTGGATTTGGGTTTGATATAGTAGTTAATCTTTTTAAGTAGCAGTAAATCCTATAAAATTTCTTTTTAAAATAATTTAAAAAATTCCGTTATTGGATTAAATTACTTTTGTATAGATAAGACTATAGTTATAATATCTATTTCTATATTAGTATCTTCTATACTACTAATTATATCCTAGCTATCTAGTCTACTATAATTTATAACTATCTTATAAGTTACTTCTAGAAATATAGTTCTAATTCCATTTTTAATAGTTCTAGAACCTTTCTATATTTTCAAGGGAAAATAGGTAATATTTTCAGGTTAAATAGTAATTAGTTCCTAACTTGCAAGGATAATAGTACGAACCTTAATAAGTATAGGTTCCTTAAGAATTATATCCTAGCTATTAAAGTACATTATATAGAAGGTATATTCTTTTATATATCTTATCTAATCCAATTTGATTGTATATATCTTATCAATTATCACTTTAGATCCTTTTAAGGCTATATCTAAATATAAGTTGTCAATTTCTTTATTAGTATTTTATATAAGTATATAAATATAGAATTAAGCAAATCTCCTCCTTTTGATTAGAGATCTATTAGTACTAGAGTAGGTTAGTCATTTGCTCTAATATAAACTTTATTATAGTTAATTAGTTATATTAATAGGAGTTGTTCCTTAATTTTATTCTTATTGACTTTTGATATAGTAGTTATAGTAAGATCCTATATTGCAGTTTGTAAAGGTACCTTATTCTATTGCTTTCTACAATCCTTATAAGAATGTCTAGGATTTTAATATCATAGATATTTCTTATCTCTTATTAGTTATATTCTTATCTTATTATCTAATTTTTTAGTGATAGTATTCTAATTAGATTCTTTTTGTTTGTCATAACTGATTTTGAAAAAGGTTTTATTACTATTGCTGTAGTTTGATCTATATTAATTATAGTCTCTTTATTGATTTTAGTTTTAATTAGTTGATTTTCAATTTTATTAGTAGAGTCTATTTGGTATATATAGTAGGGTAATTTCTTTTTTTGATGCTTCATATAACTCTACTTAATATATGAACTAGTTAGATATTTATTTATCTTTAATTAAGAAAAATAATATCAATAATATATATGTAGGTAGGTAATTAAGAAACTTCTTTCTTTTGACCTTTTCTAATATTAATCATTTACTCTTAGTATCAATTAATTTAATCTGTATTTTAGTAAGTCAATTAGTAAATTATTTGATGCCCATATATTATTTATCTTTATAAGGTATGGCAGTTTCTTATTGCTTTCATAAAATATCTTTATTAGTAAATAGTATCAAAAAATCTCTGAGTACTATTATAAAGTCAAAGAATTTCACTTTTTTCTCTTTATCCCTTAAATATTAATTATAAGTTATGAGCATGCTTTATTAAAATAGAAATCCTAAAATTTCTAATGCCTCAGTCTTTTCTAAATCAATTTCTTTTATCTTCAACTAGCATTAGACTACCATAGCCTAAAAGTTAAAATATTATAAATCTCTCTATTTCTTATCAGTATTATTGAGTTTCTCTAGTAAATTAATTTTGATTCCATTGATTTTCTTGAATAAAGTGAGGTTATTTACTAAAATTATTTTAGTAGTAGATTTCTATTATTAATATTTTATTAATTTATTTTATTAAGTCTTTTAAAGTTTGAGTAGACTAACTACTAATAAGATATTAATATCTAAATTAAAGATGTTACTAAGATTATTATTGTTTGATCTACCTTATGCTCTAAACTATTATTACTATTATTGACTAATATTTTTATTTCCTCCCCTATTACTATTATTATCTTTATCTTCTTCATCATTATCTAGTTTCTATATTTTATATAGGAGAAGTAGAAGAAAGTTAAAGCTTTCTACTTCTTGTGCTAATATAATATCTTTTTGAGTAGTTTCTTGATCTTTACCTTTATTTTTAGTTAGAGTTCAAGTAAATATTTTAGGTATACCTAGTATTAGTTTAAACTAATCTTCTAAAAAAGTTTTTGTCTCGCTTAGGTAAGTACCATATAGTATGAAAACTATTATATTATTCTATTCTTTTATAAACTACTTTTTATCTTTTAGGAGTCTAAATATTAGCTTTCTTAGTTCTTTTTCAATATAAGTATTAATTTCTAGTTTACAATTTAAGAAAGGATATATACTAAGTCACAAATAATATTTTGCTAGTATTTCTATTAAGAGTATAGTATCAGCTAGATAATATTTTGTATCTTTTCTAAAATTTATATATATTTTAAGATTTTAATTATTAGATTTTTATGTTTGTTTCAGAAAGCTTTTGATACTTATAAAAGAATAAGGTTAAGAGTAGCTTTATAAGGTGATTTTTAAGTAAAAGGAGTATTTCCTATGATTATTTTATTTTCTCTATTAATATTTCTTTTTTCCAATATAGTAGAATCTATAATTTTAGCCTTTTTTAGAGTATATTTAACTAACTTTTGAATTTTCTCCAGTAGCATAGTCAAATACCTTGATTTCTTAGTTCATCTTCTAGCTATAAATACTATTTATCTAATTGCTGATTCTTATCTTAGGTTTATTTCAATGTTAATTATTACTATCATAGGAACATAGATCAAAGGCAATGCTCATATCAACTACCATAACATGAGGTATTACAGGAATATAGACTATGGATAAGACCATGGACAAGACCATAAACATTAGGATAAGACTATAAATATTAAGTAATTCTAGTATTAGCTGCTGGTATACATATTAATAACTATAGATACAAGGCATTACAAAGATATAGATTGTAGATGAGACTATAGATAATAGGTAATACTAATATCAGCTGCTGGAATACATATCAATAGCTATAGACACAATATACTATGGGAACATAGATAGAACTATATACTCTTATATATGTATGTAGATAGTAACAAAGACCAAGAATATTAGGTAATGCTTATAGTCGCTACTAAAATATTTATCAATAGCTGAGTAAGGATATAAGGTATTATAAGGAGGGGATATAAATCATTAATATACACTCTTAGATGTATACATTATGAAGATATTCCTAACCTAATAGAAAGGATATATACTGTATGACCAGTAAGAAGACTAGTAAGAGTGAGAGGGAGAGAATAATAACAAAATCGATGATATATGAAGAAAATAAAAACCATAATATTCTATATCTTAATTGTAAGTATATGCTGATATATACAAAGTATTTCCATTCAAGTTGAAGTTTACAATTTTCTTTTTCTTTCAATAATAACATACAAAGTATTTTTAAATGAATGAATAGTACTAAGACCTTCTACCAAACTGACAGTCGTGCCGAAACTAGTATGACTCTCCCAGGTCTCATATCTATTTTATCAGAATGATGATAGTCAGTGAATATCTAGATCAGGCAGTAAATACTTAGATGACTCTCAAACTTACTAGAACTTTCTTACTGAAATCTTTCTATCGAGAACTATAACTAAGTTGTATGTAAGACTCATATAATAGTTGACAGTCATACTAGAACTAGTATAATTCTCACTAGTCCAAAGTATAAAGATTACTATATATTATGAAGACTCTTTCTTATATGATAGTCATGCCAAAACTAGCATGACTCTCACGAGTCCTATAAATGAATAACTTGTATGCAAGCATAACTATCCATAAGTATAAAATTAACCCAAAATATATAAAATGACTAAACATAGTTCATATGAAAATACCATTCCCCTTATATCTATCTTTTCTTTTAAAAGTTGATATCCTCGTCAACTTACTTTATTTCTATATTCATAAAAATAAAAAGGAAAATGAAAAAAAAATAAAAATAATACATTATAACCTAGAAAAATAAACTTAGTAACCATTTAAAGATAAAACCAAAAGGAAAAAACCTAAATTTTGTCCTACTAGTACTATATATATAGGAAAATAAAAGAAAAAACTAAAAGAAGGTAAACTTAGTCCTCCTCATCATCATCATCTTCCTCTTCTTCCTCTTTTTCATCATTATCCTCTTTTTTATGCTCCTCTGGTAACATTGTATGGAGTTTTATCAATACAGGTAGCAGTATTATATTTCGGAGAACTGGATGAACTATGAGGTGCTCGCTATTTAATACTATATTAAGGTGGTAGATTATCTTAGGGTCTGGTAGGATTATATAACTATCCTCATCTATCCCTTCCTATTCATATAGGAGGTCTTGGATTTTGTCCACTACCATGAGATCCTCTACTAGTTTGAGTTCCAGCTTGGCATATTTCTTTAAAGTTGGATTGTCCAGGAGATCAAGAATTTTACTATTACATTAGATATTATTTATGCATTCGATATAATATTGGCAGTAAGTTAGAATATTTAGGTCTAGTGATAGTAATCTTATCCTTTGCCTTTTTACTAGTCTAATAGCCTTCACCTTTACTTGTATGACCCTTGCTGATCTTTATGGTATTGGTAGTAATAGGTGGAGAGGGTTTCCTATTGAAGTGCTATCTATAGCTACTTTATTGTACTCTAAGAATCTTCCATCTTATTTCTTTGCCTCAGTATTCACGAACATTGACATTATATTTGCTCCTCCTATCCTCTGTCCAACCGAGACCATGAAAGCATTATACTTAGGATGATATTTTCATTCGTCAAGAGGAAGGTTTGGTAGAAGATCATCCTGTTTGAGTACTCACTTAAGATCCTCTACTATTACTCATTATTCCTTATTCATTTTGGGAGTATTAATATATACTTGGATCTCTGTACAGAGGTGTAGAAGGATATTTGTTAGTAAGTCAAGGCCCTTATCGAAGGAGAGTACTTGTAACAGCTATGACTATGAGCATGACTCCAAGAAGTGCATGTAGTGAAGACTGAGAGTAAAAAGTAGTGCTTGCATTCAAAGGTAGATACAAGACGTTGTGTAGAGAAGAAGAAGAGAAAGAGAGAGAGAGATTACTCAATCGCAACAAGCTTAAATCCCAAGCAACATTCACTCGCAACTTCTATGGTATTCTATCACTAACCAGCTTCCATGATATTCCATTACTAACTATCCCATCACTAACTAATCGCTATGCGGTAAGCCTAATGCAGAACATAGCAGAACATACTGACTATTATAACTTCCAAAGTATTCTATCGTCAACTAATTGTCACACATATAAGCTGCTATGCATATGATAACTTAGTGTTAGCTTAAACAATAACTACGATGGGGAGTATCAGGGTAATGTCATCATGTGCCATGATAGTTTCCCTGCCTTAGGCTGAAGTCCATTGAGGGTTAGCCATCGTCTTCGAGTAACGGTCTAGGTTTATTGGGATAATGAGTATAGAATTCATCAATAGCATGCAATTTATTGATATTAGTAGTGGGCTCCCAGTCTGGTATGTCAAATCCTACCTATTTGACTAAGTACTCAAGCTGCTTACAGTGGATTCGGGAGTCAAGGATTTGCTCCACATACCACTCTTCCTCATTGTCAACTATGACTGGTAGTGGTGGTAGGTTGCGCTGTCTGGAAAGAGTGTTATTGTCAGTAGAGTCTAGCAGAGAGACATGTTAAACTCGATGGTAACGTACTGTAGATAGGAAATTGAGCTCATAGGTATAAGGTGAGATGACCTTAATAATCTTGTATGGCCCTATTCGCTTATGATCTAACTTTTTACTTGGTCACTATGTGACCACATACTGTGTGTTAAACTAGACCAAGTCTCTTTCCTTGAGTATTAGAGCTGAGTGTCACTGCCTATTCGCCTGCTCCTATTGTCTCACCTATGCTCTGGTCATTTCAACTCATAGATGGGTAGTCAGGTCCTTGATCTTAGCAGCTAGTTGGGTAGCGTTTCGTTCTTCGAGTTCATGGGGTAGTTTATTTGACAGCTCGACTTGCTAAAGTGGGTCATAGCTATAATTAGCAAAGAATGGGGATATGCCTGTGGTTTCTGATACATAGTTATTTGAGCCAAATTCAGCCAGATGCAACTACTCCTCCTAGTTATCCTAAAGGTAATTAATATAGACTCGTAAATATTGCTCAAGGATAGCATTAATTTGTTCTATTTGACCATCAGTATGGGGATAGAATGGAGAGGAAAAGAGTGACTTAATTTTGAGAATACGGTACAGGGCTCGCCAAAACTTAGCTACAAACTGGACTCTATGGTCTGAGATAATAGTTCGTGGTAGGCCATGGAGGTGGAAGATATATCATATAAAAAGGGTCACCAACTATTCTACTATTATTATGTCACAACAGGGTATAAAATGATGCATTTTTGTCAGCCGATAAACAACTACCAGGATTGCGTTATACCTATTGGACTACGGTAGCCCTGAAATGAAATCTATTGATATATCCTACCATGCTCCCTATAGTATTAGTAATGGCTGTAAGATGCCAAAGGGGGCATGTTATAAAGTCCATGATTGTTGGCAAGTGTAGTAGTTATGAATAAATTGATCCACCTTTTTGTACATACTTGGCCAATAGTATTGCCGTGACAATAACTCAAGTATTTTAGATCGTCCTGGGTGGCTGGCAGCTAGAGAGTTATGGTAGTCTTGTATTAGCCATAGCTTCAAAGGGGCGTGATTTGGTATATAGACTCTCTCTTGGTATCATAGTCTTCCATAATCTTCTTGGCAATTTACTAGTGATATATCTCTTAATTTGGTTTCTCCTTTTCATAGTTTGGCTAGCACTATCTGAGGCAGTGGGTCAGCCTCATATCTATGAGTAAACAGATCTTCTAGGCTCGGTTCGATTTCTTCCTTAGTCATAGTCACATTTAATACTAGGTTGTAGGGTTTTAATATAGTTTGATTCTGGAACTATGTACACTCATCCTCATATTTAGGGAGGTCACCTAACCGATGAGTGAGAGCATCTGGTTTACTATTTATTTTACCTGAGTAATAAGTAATAGTGAAGTTAAAATGAGATAGGTATTCGGACTAATGAGGTTGTCGGCAGTTGAAGAGTTTGGTAGACATGAAGTATTCAAGGTTTTGGTAGTCAGAAAGGACTATGATTGGGTAGGGACTGGATTTAGGTTTGGCACGCCATTCTTTAAAGTAGCGGACAATAGCCATCAACTCCTTATCGTATATCTTATAGTTACATTTAGCAGGAGAATGCTTCTTAGAATAGTAGGCTATGGGGTGTAGGACATACTGATCATCATATTGGGAGAGCATATCAATGGACACATAATCCGATGCATCTGTTTCGATGAGGATTGGATGATCAAGGTCAAAGTATCGAAGGATAAGGGCAAAAATAAAGGCGTGTTTTAATCATTGGAAAGCCATCTCATATTAAGAGTCCCCGTGCCAAAGGGTATCTTTGCATGTTAGGTGAACAAGTGGGGTGACAATGTTAGAGAAATCTTTAATGAAATAGCAGTAAAAATTAGTAAGACCTAAAAATGCACAGATATCGTAAAGATTGGTTGGTAATTCCCATTCAGTAATAGCCTTGACCTTCACGGGATCCATTTGTACTCTATTTACTAATATGATCATACCTAAGTAGTGAACTTTGGTTTGATAGAATTTACACTTTTTGGGCTTGAGGTGAAGACTGGCTTTATATAGGGCGTGTAGGACTTGGGACACATAGGTATAATATTCATATAAGGTATCACTATAAATGAGAATATCATCAAGGTAAGCAGTATAGAAATTATTAAGAAAAAGATAAAGAATATCATTAATGAAGTACTGAAAGGAAGCAGGTATGTTAGTAAAACTAAAAGGCATAACTAAAGATTCAAAGAGGCTATAATAAGTCCGAAACACTATTTTCCATTCTTCCTCCTCAGCTATGCATAATAGGTTATATGCTCCTCGAATGTCCAATGTCATATAGTATCTGGCTTTAGATAGTCGCATCAAGGTTTCATAAATGAGGGGTAAGGGATAATGATTTTTTATAGTTCTGTCATTGAGTCTATGATAATCAATACATAAGTATAAGGAACCATCTTTTTTCTTGACGAAAAGGATTGGAGCTCCTACAGGGGAAGAGGATGCTCGGATGAAGCCTTTAGACAAGTTATCATCTATCTATACTTTCAAAGCTTCTAGTTCAAGTTGTGATAAGGAGTATAATAGTCCAAATGGGGGGGTGAATCCCTATCTAAATGGGATTATGTAGTTATAAGAGTGATAAAGTGGCAAAATATTAGCAACTGCCTTTTTGAAGAGAGAGAGATATTTATGGTATTCCTTAGGTACCATCTCTTTGATTTTCTCATCCTCAGTTATTGGTTGCTATTCTGGTTTTGCAAGGGTAGTGTTAAGCTCGTAGACCGTAAATTTAAAGGCTATATCTACTTTTTTCTTCTTCTTAGCTAGGTGGTAGAAAGTTGAGCCAGCGATTATAGCAATCTGGAGGTGTTCTGGGATCGAAATGGAGATACTACTAATGGAGCAGGGTTTGTAACAGTAGTGTTGCAAACAATAATCAGAATCAAATGTGATGATATTCTTAGCAAAGTGAATGTTAACATCATGGTGTCGTAACCACGGAATTCCTATGTTACAAACCTGACCTTGTCAATCCCTAGCCCCTGTTGCATATCGGCAACCTGCATACTTGCTGGCATAAGCACACTAGCCAAGACCCGATTCTCTGGAACTGACGCTTGTTGATCATTCTCACACCCGATCCCTGTTCTAGACTAGTTTGGCTACCGACCATATCCTGGAAGTCCAAACTAAGTACTCGCTTAACTAGGGAATCGACTAGAATAGTCTAGTCGGATACCCTCACTTCCCTTGAACTACGAGAGTCGTGCCAGTACTAGCATGACTCTTAAATAAGAAATTGATTCTCTTGCACTACCCTTATTCACTGTTTTCCTATGCTCCTTCTTATTAGTATTGAAGAATTTGTACTCTGGGAACCTTATTAGTGCGTCTCTCGAGTATTACTTACGCATCCTTCCATTATGACTCGAATTGGGATACTTTGACAGTCGTGCCAGCCAGTGGTACAACTCTCAAGAAGGAAATCGAATTGTCTATAAAAAGGGCTAATTTCTGCTATATATTTCCTTCTTCACACAACAACTTGTTTTCCTCCTTATATCTAGAAATAATATCCCGTTCACCCCCTACTTGAGTATAGTCTAGACTACGCCGCTCCTCCATTCCTTATTGACTCAGGTTTCACCCGAGTCTCCCGCTACCTTGATCATACACGTAATACCCCTACAAGTATGAAGCCTGTATAACTGCTCATTAGAGTGCCGGATAAAACACTTCACCCGTGTTGCAGGTGATTCTCCGAGAAAGATTCGTAATACTTTATTGCGTGACCTATAGTCTCTACTATACACCATAGCATCTTTTGTTCAGACAGCTCTACCTTCTAAAGATGACAAATGGTGAACTCTAGCAGGTACCCTTTGGAATGCCCCTCCTCCACCTCCCTCTGTTTTCCCTACTATACCTCTAGGGACCCTGATATCCCTTTATTCACTCATCCATGAAGCCTTTGGAGCTGGAATACGCTCCAGTCATGGAATACCGACTATTTTCAATATTCCCACAACCAACACCTCAACAACGGCAGAATGCTGTTGGGCCTACTACAATAGGAGATACGAGTATGGAGTAACCACCTCTAGCTTGACTCCACAGACGGCTACTCCAACACAATCTTCTTCTCATGCTCCCAAGCTCCATGAACCAGAGAACTTTGATAGTACCAGGTCTAAGTTCACCAGATTTATGACCAAGCTAGTGCTAGTCTTTTCCTCTGACCCTATACATTACACTAACGATGCAGCAAAAATCACCTATATAGCCTCCTACTTGACAGGCTCCACTGCAGACTGGTTCAAACCACACCTCGATTGGACCCAAAGAACTATCGACTTCGATACCTATAACAAATTCGCAACAGCATTGAAAAATACCTATGACGATCCAGATGCAAAAGCTACAACAGAGTGAAAGCTCCTTGCTCTTAAGTAAAGAGGCAAAGACTGCTCCATTTACCATACCGAATTTGCTACTTATGGTACAATTCTCAACCTAGACCACCAAACGAAAATTTCATTCTTTACTAATGGAGCTAATCATAGCTTTAGGACAGCTCTCTCTTACCAAGCCTCTCCTCTTGAAGATTTTAATGAATTTGTTCGACTTTGTATTAAGTTGGATAACTGTGCCAAACTGCTCCAATCACGAGACTCTCCCAAGACTACAGGATCCAGACAACAATCCTCTGCACCAAAACCAGCCCCTTCAACCTCCACTAGAACCGCTCCTGGACCTATGGACCTTTCCATTTCTCGCAAACGTAGCCCCCTTATGGAAGAAATCTACAAATACCGATGAGATAACAAATTCTGCATGTATTGCGGGGACCGGGTTATTGGGCTACCGATTACCCTATCTCTACAAAAAACAAAAAGCTAGCCACTACTAGTACTACTCCTCCACCGGATATTGCAACTTCCAGCCTCCAGGCCCTTTTTGAGGTGCCAAAAAACTAGTATCCTCTTCGAATAATGATGGTAGTTCAAAGAGTGCCAAGATGCTTCCTGGTGCCATCTCTCCTGATCTTGTTTCTTTTGTTAGTCTGAATTTATTTTCTGCTCTAGAAGAGGTTCATCTCCAAGGAACCGGTTATGTTCTACCTATTGTTTCTCGTAAGACTCGTCGATGACTTGCTCAACGACGCCGCCTTACTTCTGCTTTAATCATTTCCACAATTTCTATTACTCATGACTTGGGATCCGAGGATCCACTTATCTTGCCTTGCCTGGTTAATGAAAACTATTCAGCCACTTACATGGTAGACTCGGGAGCAAGCTCCCAGTTTATCGACCTTGACTTTGCCTTAAACATGAACTTGCCTTTGAACTTGAAGCCGAAACCTGAGGATCTTGTACTTGCTGATGGTAAACGCTCCCTAGTGGGGCAAATCACCTACACCTGTACTCTAAAACTCATGATCGACCAGCATCTGGAGGTTCTGACCTTTCATGTCACTAAACTAGCCGGTTGGAACCTGATCATTAGGAAACCATAGCTCCGACTTCACAATCTCTTAATCGACTGGACTTGCAATACTATCGCCTTTGCCTTAGGGTATTGCCATGCGCATTGCCTGCCTACTCGAATACCGACCTACCAAGAACCTCTCAGAAACACCCTGAACCCCCTCCGAATTTCGGTTATCTCCCAAGCTGCCTTTCGAGTAGCTATCAAAGACCCAGAGTCTCGGTTATGCATTGCTACAATTTACACATCTCTAGAAGATGATGATGATGATGACCTAGAACTAACTACCAAACTTGTCCCCCCTGAACACTATGACTATCTGAACCTTTTCTCTGAAAAAGAAGCTCAAATTTTACTCCCTCACTGATATGTCGACCATGTAATTCCACTTCAAGAAGGAGCCAAACCTCTATTTGGATGAATATATTCTATGTCAAATACCAAATTAAAGGAGGTCAGAGAATGAATTAATGAGAATCTCTCCAAATCCTTTATCCGAGCTAGTTCTTCTTCTGTAACGTATCCTATCCTCTTTGTCAAGAAAAAAGACAGTTCTCTCTATCTTTGTGTCGATTACCGGGCCCTTAACGATATTACAATCAAAGACCGAAACCCCCTACCACGAATTGAAGAAACTCTTCACCAAATTCATAGCTGCAAATACTTCACTTATCTCGACCTCCGAGCCTACTTCAACCAGATCCGGATCAGGGAAGGTAATGAATGAAAGACCGCTTTTAGAACCCGCTATAGACTTTTTGAATTCCTCATTATACCTTTCGGATTAACTAATACCCCAGCTATGGCCCAAAGATTTATAAATGATACACTCCAAGAATACCTTGATATCTTTTGTATTTGCTATATAGACGATATCCTGATCTACTCAAAATCCTTGAAAGAGCATAAAGAACAGGTACGGAAAGTCCTATAAAAGCTAAAAGAGGCTGGACTATTTATCAAACCAGAGAAATATGAATTCTCTATTAATAAAACCACATTTCTTAGTTTTATTATCTCTGAACAAGGCCTAGAAATGGACCCTAAGAAAGTCAATGCCGTTCTCAACTGGGAATCCCCGAAATCAGTGAAGGACGTTCAGTGTTTCCTCGGATTCGCCAACTTCTACCGGCGCTTCATCAACAAATACTCGTACTTCTGCTAATCCCTCTTTAACCTGCTCTGAAAGGATATCCCCTATGCTTGGGACGCTATATGTGAGGAGGTTTTCAGCCTTCTCAAAAAGGCCTTTACCTCTGCCCCCGTCCTCCAACATTTTGATCCCAACCTTGTAACCCTCGTAGAAACCAATGCTTCAGACTATGTTACTTCCGAGATACTCTCCCAAAAGTACCTAGAAAACGAGAAACTCGTACTTCACCCTGTTGCCTTTATCTCTAAAAAAATATCCCTCACTAAATATAACTACGGAATTGAAGATAAAGAACTCCTCGCAATTATCTTGGCCCTTGAGAAATAGCATATCTACCTTCACCAACTCCTACACCCCTTCACAATCATTACCGACCACCACAATCTACAAACATTTATATCCAAAGCTCTCCTTTCACGGCGACAAGCACGATGGGCACAAGAATTAGCCCAATATGACTTTAAGATTATCTTCCAGCCTGGTAGCCAGAACACAAAAGTCGATGTACTAACAAGACGATCTGGAGATCTCTCTAAAGAGGGGGATGAACGCGATCACCCAATACAAGCTCTTATACCCCCTGAAAAATTCTCCCTTTCTGCAGCCTTGGTTGCAAATAATGAGGATATTCTCACTGCCCTGAAATCTAACAAACTCGCTAAAGAAATTATTCTTGCTCTTGAGACAAAGGTCAAGAAACACTCCGTAGTCCCTTTATCTGAGTATAAGATCTCCGATGGACTTATCCTCATCAACGATCTTGTCTATATTCCTAACTCACTAGATATTCATCTTCGAATCCTTCACAACTATTACGATTACCCTGCTGCTGGATATCCTGGTCTTGCGGCAACCTATGAGCTTGTTTCATGGGACTACTAGTAGCCAAAAATGCGCCAAACTATTGCTCAATACATTCGAAACTGCGATATATGTGCCCGGATTAAGCCTGCTCGCCATGCCCCTTATGGCCTCCTGAAACCCCTGCAAGTCCCCTTTCGGAAATGGTCATCCATTTCCCTTGACCTTATCACAGGACTCTCTATCTCTAAAAGATTTGACGCCTTACTCGTAGTCACGGTAGTTGATCGACTTTCCAAGATGACTCACTATATTCCTACTACAACTGATGTCACTTCCAAATAGATTGCCAAGCTCTTCTTTGACAATATCTTCTGACTTCATAGAATTCCTAATTCAATCATCTCTGACCATGGTACCTAATTTGTCTCTGAATTCATTCGTTCCCTCATATCGCTTATTGGTATTCAGCAAAAAGTTTCTACCACCTTCCACCCCCAAACTGATAGCCAAACTGAGAGAATCAATGCAATTGTAGAACAATATTTATGAGCCTACTATAATTACCAATAAGATAACTGGTCTAAACTAATCACTATGACCGAATTCTCGTACAATAATACCCTGTCTACTACCCTTGACATCACGCCCTTTCAAGCTATGTATGGTGAGAACCCTCGCTATTAGATCAACCCGAACCCTGCAGTAAAACTCCCAGCACTCGCCATCATTAAGAAATATGTAGACCGTCTTGCAAAACTCGATGCTTATCTCAGATCTGAAATGATCTGGCCTCAGGCAACCTACTCAGAACAAGCTAACAAGTCTCGTATTCCCCCACCTAAGGTAGATATCGGCAATGAAGTATGGCTCCTCCACCGGCATATCAAGACAACACACCCCTCGACTAAGTTAGATTTCAAGAAACTTGATAAGTTTCGAATCATCCAGAAGATCTCATCTTATGCTTATAAGCTTGATCTCCCTACCTTGATAAAAATCCACCCTGTTTTCCATATCTCGCTCCTTAAACCCACCTCTACGGACCCCCTACCTGGCTAAACTCAGCCATCCCTACCCCCTGTTATCATCGAAGACAAACCCAAGTAGGAAGTCGACGAAATAGTCAACTCGCACTTCCGAGGTCGATCCCTTGAATATCTTGCCCAATGGGTAGGTTACAACAAACTTACTTGGGAACCCGCTTCCTTATTTTTGAATGTACCTAGTGCTGTGAAAAAGTTCCATGCTTCGTACCTCTCAAAACTCTGACCTCGAACTCTACCAAAATAAGTAGAACCAAATACCTCGACCATGACTCATAGGAGCTCATCCTCAGAGAGGGGGCTACTGTTACAAACCCGACCTTGTTAATCCCTGGCCCCTGTCGCATATCGGCAACCTGTATACTTACTGGCATAAGCACACTAGCCAAGACCCGATTCCCTGGAACCGACGCTTGTCGATCATTCTCGCATCCGATCCCTGTTCTGGACTAGTTCGGCTACTGACCGCATCTCGGAAGTCCAAACTAAGTACTCACTTAACTAGGGAATCGACTAAAATAGTTTAGTTGGATACCCTCACTTCCTTTGAACCGCGAGAGTCGTGCCAGTACTGGCACGACTCTCAAATAAGAAATCAATCCTCTTGCACTACCCTTATTTACTGTTTTCCTACGCCTCTTCTCATTAGTGTTGAAGAATTTATACTCCAGAAACCTTATTAGTATGCTTCTCAAGTATTGCTTATGTATCCTTCCGTTATGACTCGAATTGGGATACTTTGACAGTTATGCCAGCTAGTGGCACGACTCTCAAGAAAGAAACCGAATTGTCTATAAAAAAAGCTGATTTCTACTATGTATTTCCTTCTTTATGCAACAACTTGTTCTCCTCCTTGTACCTAGAAATAATATCCCATTCACCCCCTACTTGAGTGTAGTCCAGACTACCCCGCTCCTCCGTTCCTTGTCGACTCAAGTTTCGCCTAAGTCTCCCGCTACCTCGATCATATACGTAATACCTCTACAAGTGCGACGCCTGTATAACCACTCACTAGAGTGCCAGATAAAATACTTCACCCGCGTCGCAGGTGATTCTCCGAGAACGATTCGTAACATCCTAGTACAACAAGATAATATCTGAGTTTAGTAATGAATAGGATCAATGGTTCTTTATATTGCCCAATCATCATCACCGCTCTAGTGATGTGAGTAATGGTTCCTAATTTAATCGGTCACCCATCAATGACTTCGAGTGTGTGTGGTTGCTGGAGTTTGCATAGGGGTAGTTGGTGATAGTATATGAATTCCTTATCTATAAATGCATATCCGGTTACTCTATAGTCTAAAAGGACGTGAGTTAGAATTAGAGAGCTACTGTCATTGTTATTCAATTCATAAGTAACTACAAGATGCTTACCGTCCAACTCTTCTTCTGCAATAGACTACAATGACGAACTCGAAATACGTAAAAGGAACGAAGATTTGGTTGGCCTCACTTTGGCGCTACCTTGCCAAGGTAAGGCTATTTTTTTAACGCTAGTATAGAAGATTCTTTCCCTTCGGCTGAGGGAACTGTGACAGTCTCAGAGGCTTGGAGAGAATGCCGTTAAACCTATGGGCAAGTTTTCACACTGTGTCCTAATCCTCCACAATAGTAATAATGTCCTTCTGCTATTTGTTTTGCTTGTTCCTCTAGTAAGATCTTCTTATATCTAGCCCATAGGTCTATTGGTCCGGGTTGAATGCCAGTGGCTGTAGTAGGTATGGAGGGTGTAGGAGTAGTCAGTATTGTCGTTGTAGTGGTACGGGGTATAGGGTGAGTAGGCAATAGAGCTCAAGTCTCTAACTGAGTTTGTAAGGCCTGACACTTTATATCTAAACGATTGCAAGTGGCCATGAACTCATCAAAGGTAGTAGACTCTAGATAGATAGGAAGAAGGTTTTGTTGTAGGCGATAGGAGAGGCCTCGTTTGAGAGCAGACAACTTTGCATCCTCATCTCAGGTAACTTCTGCATCGTACTTCTGGAATTCAGTAAAATAAGCAGTAAAATCCCTAGTACCTTGTATGATTATGATGAGCTTATATTCTGCATCCCTGAACCTATTGGAGTTGCCGAATGCATTCTCAAGGATGATGATGAGAGTAGTGAGGTTGACGAAGTTAACTCAATCTTCCTATATATATAGCATAACTTGATTGAGTACCTCATCTGCCAAATAGTTAACAGCTAAACGCAGCTTCACTTACTCATCGCTATATGTACCTGCCTTTAGGCATAGCTGGGTAAGGAAGGGACATAACTTAGCTCGATCCTTGCCTGTAAATTTCTCAGAGTTCGGAATCTTTTCGCTTCGACCTCCTACAGGGCCATCTTGGGCAAGGTGTATATTGATAGCTCGCATGTCAGCGGGTTGTATACAAAGATCATTGATAGCCATTTCCTAAACATCTACCACCTCTCTGGCTTCTCTTAAAACCCCATCTTGGTCTGCTGCCTGGATTTTACTAGCAGCAGGTTGTTTACTAAGCTGGTATTGTAAGTTATTAATCTAGGCTCACATGGTGAGAATTTCTTTTCGATGGTCCGGTAAGGCCATTAAAGAGTCTAGGAGTCTGATGGTATCATTAACAATAGCAGTATAATCGTTGTTCGAAGAGGTAAGCTTAGCTTAAAGTCTTACTAAGAGGTTAGTGACCTCCGTAAGGAGCTCAATAATAGGCTGATGGGTCATAGACATTGTAGCTATAGTCGTTATACTCAGTAGAGTAATGTGTACATGCAATATAGTGTAATGGCTGTGACTGTGAGCGTGACTCCAAGGAGCACACGTAGTAAAGACTGAAAGCAAAAGGCAGTACTTACATTCAAAAGTAAATACAAGATATTATGTAGAGAAGAAGAAGAGAAAGAGAGAAAGAGATTGTTCAATCACAATAAGCTTAAATCCCAAGCAATAATCACTCGCAGCTTCAATAGTATTCTATCACTAATCAGCTTCTATGGCATTCTATCGCTAACTATCCTATTACTAACCAATCACTACGTGGTAAGCCTAATGCAGAACATAGTGAAACATACTAACTATTAGAACTTCCAAAGCATTCTATCGTCAACTAATTGTCACACGTGTAAGTTGCTATGCATATAATGACTTAGCATTAGCCTAAACAATAATCACAATAGGGAGTATTAGGGTAATATTGTCATACACCGTGACAGTACTATAGAAACTTATACATACATTCTAGTGAATTCAATAGAAGGCTAAGGTAGGTATATATCCCCAAAATTCTTTATCCAACTGAGGCTTCAATACTTTTCGGTTGTGATGTTGTTGTTTTGCTATTTTACAACAGTGGACTTATAAATCTTCCTTAATTATTCAAGCTTGTCATATCAAAACTTATCCTTGGCTTTCTCTCTTATTATACCTCAGAATACCAACTTACTATCTATAGCCTACTCAATGATTTGCACTTGAGCATCAGCTAGTACTCCATCTCTTTTTTTAGCTTTCTAAATTATCTAACCGATACTTTTAAGAAATTTCCATTAGTTCTTAGCACTTGGGATCAAGAATAAAATTCTAGTGAATTGTATTTTGATATAGTTCTTGTTAGCTATGAGATCAATAAATTTTTCATTGATCTCTACTCAGTCAAGGTTTCTATCTAAAGTTCTTTCTATAAGGGTCCGTACACATCGTGTTACGGACTATATTTCTTATGTCATCTAAGGTAATAATATTGAACAAGTCATTATTATTATGAAAGGTATTGCTTCCCCTTTCCTTGCTTCTGAGCCTGATTGCGATACTTCTAATAATCTTACTATTAGTACGATACTGATATGTGGGGAGTGATTGAATAGTTAGTAGTAGTAGTAGTAGTAGTTATAGTAGTCATAGTTCTGATATTTTGATTATACTAGAATATAGCAGCTGCTACCTCTCTTTTTATATCAAACAAGGCCATAGGCAATAAAGGGTTTATTACTTGGATCATCCAAACTTGACTTAAAAGAATATAATCAAAGTAATCTATAGGAATAAATTCATTCTTGTATTTCATCTTTACTATATACTTCTTCCTATAGTGGCCCGTATTCTTTACAATCTACCTTAGTTCACAAGTGGAACCTCTTCAGTCTTTCTCCTGAGTATGGTACCTTTATTTGGGTACTATCTAGTTCTTCTAATATATAGATATCATGATCTCTATAGAATTCCCTGATTTGATATAGACCTAACTATTGATTATCCAGCTTTTTAAATTACTGCTTTGTCAGTATCAAATTATACAACCAAACCAAGTCCCTAATATCTAATTCCTCCTTTCTTTACCATTGATAATAATTAAAGAATTCTTTATTAGCCTATTAATTTATAGCTATTCTTTCTGCAGTAATATCCAAATTCTCCTTCCTTTTTTCTAGCTGCTTAGCATGAGGTACTAATAGCTGTTCTCTTATTCTAATATAATTTCAATCTATCATTACTTATAATATAGCTGTGAACTTAATCGGTAGAATACATTCCTGACTATAGATAAGTATAAAAGGTAGGTAACTGGTAAAAACATGAGTGGTTATATAATTAACCTATAATATAAATAGCAAATTTTTTGTCTAATTCTTGCCAAGTTTAGTGAGTGCCATATCAATAATCTGCTAGTACCCTCATTCAACTAGTATATTTGATTATGGATAATAAGTCGTAATAGCTATATTGACAATATTAAACTGATAAAACATTTCCTATACTTTGCCTTTATTTTCAGAACCATTATCATACATAATTTGTATAGGCACTCCGAATTAGATAATCCACTCTAATATAAAGGCTATTACTATTTTAGCGTTTATACTTCAAATCACCTTTCCTTTTATCTACCTAGTTAAATTATCTCGTATAATAATAATATATCTATATCTAGTATTTTTAAGCATATGGATAATATCCAGTCCTACCTTTCTTTATATTATACTATAAAGTGTTGAGTATAATTTTTCATTAAACTGATTCAGTTGTCTACGCTAATACCTATCGTAGATCCAAATGTAGTCTTATATATCTTAATATAGATTCATCAACCAATACTATAGTTTGACCTTTTTATATATTTTAGTTCTTTTCCAATGTCTACTCTTATTATACAATTTTCGTAGAATTTATTGTTTTTCTTTTTCTTCCCAAATTACTCATACTAGTAAAAGATTTCTTTTTATACGTCAGTACAAATATCTATCTCGAATCAGATACTATATTACTTAGTACCTAATCTTCTGAAACTCCCTATCTGAAATATCTTATGATCGGTGTATTATAGTAAGATAGGTAATAATATTACTGTACTATTCTACTTCTGTTACTAAGACTTGTACTAGTAATATATATGTCGGCAATCTTTTTGAGTGAAATTCCTATAGTTCTGCATTTATGGCTTCTAAGTCGGTATTAAAAGTACTGTTGAACTCTTCAAGGGCCATTTTTTCTAGAGAATTTTTTCCTCTTTCCCTCTACAATAATCTATCAAGTCCTCCATAGTTTACTCTAGATATATATTTCATATCGAAATCGAATAGTCATATCTATGCTAGCTACCTATTAATAACCAAGCCAGGTAAATCTGATGCAGGTTGATTGAGCTGATACACTAATATCTATGCATTTATTTCGACTAAAAATTATATACTGTAGAGATAGTTGCATGTTTTCTTTAAAACTTTTAGTAATCCATGATATTCCAGCTTTTGCAAATCATATCCCTTCTCTACTCTCTTTCAAACTCTGTTTTCATACCTCAAAAGATGCCTTTTTTGCTCATCTCCCACCTCAACTTGTTGAAGAATAGCTCCCTATCCTAACAATAAAGAGTCTACCAAAAGAATGATTCTGCTTTACTCAGGCTTATAATTAATTGGCTTCAATAGTATGCGCCACGGGGCGAATCGGTCCGAGTTATCTAGGTCGTCAACCCGCTTCGCAACTCGTTCGACCCGTCCCTTCCTATGGCAAACCCGCTTCGGACTCGTTCACCGAATAACCCGAAAAAATCCGATTACCCGATTTTTGGCCAAGAACCCGTAACGCCACCGGGTAATTGCCAAGTAACCGGAAAACCCGTGAACTATAGAGATTTGGTAGTGCCAATAGGTCAATTGGCATTATACCTTAGGTATTTAGTGCACAATGGATAGGTCATTGCTTCCCTGTAGTAGAGGCTTACTACATACGAGGAATGAACAGAAGGGTTCAGTATAGTACGCATGGTACCAGGCACACAGACAATTAAGTATAGTGAATACCAATAGTATTTCAAAATGTCTATGTATACAAAAGCTAATAATCTTCGAGACACACACATAACTGTACTATGATCAACCAAACCTGCGCCCACCTCCCCATATCGCTCAATAACCTTAACTAATGTGTGACGTATTCCTGAACCAAACATCACTATGCCTGCCGTGAACGTAGACCTGGGAAGAATGGTCCCAAATCTGCACCTGAACAGCCCGGCTACTGTCAATTGCGGGCCAATCAAGTGATAGAGGTTAGCCACGCGAGGTCCACATCAGAGGCATGGCACTGTGCCCATCGGAGACATGGCAGTGTCGACATCGGAGGGATGGCAGTGCTCAGCACGGAGGCATGTCAGTGTCGACAGCGGAGGCATGGCAGTGTTTGCATAGGAGGCATGCCACTGTCGACAGCAGAGGCATGGCAATGTCGACAGCGGAGGCACAGGAGTGTCGACATAGGAGGCATGGCAATGTCGACAACGGAAGCATAGGAGCGTCGACATAGCAGGCACGGCAATGTCGACCGCGCAGGCATGGGAGTGTCGACAGCGGAGGCAAGCCAGTTTCGATAGCGGAGGCATAGGAGTGTCGACATAGGAGGCATGGCAATGTCGACAGCGCAGGCATGGGTGTATCGACGCCGGAGGCATGCCAGTCTCGATAGCGGAGGCACGGAAGTGTCGACAGCGGAGGCACGGAAGTGTCGACAGCGGGGGCACGGAAGTGTCGACAGCGGAGGCACGGAAGTGTCGACAGCGGGGGCACGGAAGTGTCGACAGCGGAGGCACGGAAGTGTCGAGAGCGGAGGCACGGAAGTGTCGACATAGGAAGCATGGCAGTCTCGACATAGGAGGCATGTCAGTGTCGACATAGGCAGCATGGCAGTGTCTACGTAGGAGGGATGGCAATGCTCACCTCGGAGGCATAGGAGCGTCGACATAGCAGGCACGGCAATGTCGACCGCGCAGGCATGGGAGTGTCGACAGCGGAGGCATGCCAGTTTCGATAGCGGAGGCATAGGAGTGTCGACATAGGAGGCATGGCAATGTCGACAGCGCAGGCATGGGTGCGTCGACGCCGGAGGCATGGCAGTGTCGACAGCGGAGGCATGGAAGTGTCGACATAGGAAGCATGGCAGTCTCGACATAGGAAGCATGGCAGTCTCGACATAGTAGGCATGGCCGTGTCGACAGCGGAGGCGTGGCCGCGTCGGCAGCGGAGGCATGGCAATGCTCACCTCGGAGGGATGGCAGTGTCGACAGCAGAGGCAGGGCAATGCTCACCTCCGAGGTATGGCAGTGTCGACATAGGAGGGATGGAAATGCTCACCTCGGAGGCATGGCAAGGCTCACCTCGGAGGCATGCCAGTGTCGACAGCAGAGGCATGGCAATGCTCACCTCCGAGGTATGGCAGTGTCGACATAGGACGGATGGCAATGCTCACCTCGGAGGCATAGGAGTGTCGACAGCGCAGGCATGGGCGTGTCGACAACAGAGGCATGGCAATGCTAATCTCAGAGGCATGGCAATGTCGACAGCGGAGGCATGGCAATGTCGACAGCGGAGGCATGGCAATGTCGACAGCGGAGGCATGGCTATGTCGACAGCGGAGGCATGGCTATGTCGACAGCGGAGGCATGGCAATGTCGACAGCGGAGGCATGGCTATGTCGACAGCGGAGGCATGGCAATGTCGACAGCGGAGGCATGGCAATGTCGACAGCGGAGGCATGGGAGTGTCGACATCGGAGGCATGGCAGTGTCGACATGAGAGGCATGGTAATGTCGGACATCGGAGGCATGGCAGTGTCGACATGGGAGGCATGGTAATGTCGGACATCGGAGGCATGGCAGTGTCGACATGGGAGGCATGGTAATGTCGGACATCGGAGGCATGGCAGTGCCGACATGGGAGGCATGGTAATGTCGGACATCGGAGGCATGGTAATGTCGGATATCGGAGGCATGGCAGTGTCGGAAATCGGAGTCATGGCAGTGTCGGACATCAGAGGCATGGCCGTGTCGACATTGGAGGCATGGTAATGTCGGACATCGGAGGCGTGGCAGTGTTGATGTGGGAGGCATGGCAATCCTCATCTTGGAGGCATGGCAATGCTCATCTTGGAGGCATGGCAGTGCTCACCTCCGAGGCATGGCAATGTCGACTTCGGAGTCATGGCAATGTCGACTTCGGAGGCATGGCAATGTCGACTTCAGAGGCATGGCAATGTCGACTTCGGAGGCATGGCAATGTCGACTTCGGAGGCATGGCAATGTCGACTTCAGAGGCATGGCAATGTCGACTTCGGAGGCATGGCAATGTCGACTTCGGAGGCATGGCAGTGTCGACTTCGGAGGCATGGCAGTGTCGACTTCGGAGGCATGGCAGTGTCGACTTCGGAGGCATGGCAGTGTCGACTTCGGAGGCATGGCAGTGTCGACTTCGGAGGCATGGCAGTGTCGACTTCGGAGGCATGGCAGTGTCGACTTCGGAGGCATGGCAGTGTCGACTTCGGAGGCGGGGCAGTGTCGACTTCGGAGGCGGGGCAGTGTCGACTTCGGAGACATGGCAGTGTCGACTTCGGAGACATGGCAGTGTCGACTTCGGAGGGATGGCAGTGTCGACTTCGGAGGCATACCAGTGTGGACATTGGAGGCATTGCAATGCTTACCTCGGAAGTCAGGCAGTGCTCATGTGGAAGGCACGACAACCCTCCTACCTATGCGAACCGAACCTGCCGGGTTGCCTGGATAATCGTCAGCTATGTGTGCACATATGGAAGGCCTGGCAATGCTCTCACCCAGATCGCAGTTCTTCACTTTCATTGACTTGGGTTGTAGATGAATATCCCAAATGCCCTGACTTGTGTTGTTAATGAATATCCCAAATGCCCTTGAGATGTGTGGTTACTGTCGCAGCGGCAGCTGCCGTATGGCGGTGGCAGGGAAATACGAGGTGCGCTTGTCTACCAGCCTGACTAGGTATGATCAACACCGCCCTTGCATGGCGGCTCGGCAGTACCAGCTTATACTGGCAATACCTGCTACTCTGGTTGCACAGCCCAGGATGCGCTATGCCTGTGCAGGCAATAGTCACATTTGGCATTAGTTGAACGTTACTTCTACCTCTGTGTCTTTGTGTGGGCATGTGGTAAGTACGAAACTCATCCTTTCGCGACCATGATATATATCTGGAATTCTTACATTGGCGGTTAAGATATATGGTAGGAATTCACTATATGGTATAGCGACCTTAGGGATACACACTGTGGCAAATGTATAAATTCCCTAGATTTATGACAGTGGCCAATGCATGAATTGCAGTGATATAGGTCGGTCGCAAATACATAAATTCCTACTATATATCATGGCAACCAACATACCAATTCATACTATATGCGAGAGCTACAAAGGTGGTCGCAAATGGTTGAATATCATAGTCGCGAAAGGATGAGTTTCGTACTTACCTCATACCCACACAATGACACAGAGGTAGAAGTAACTGTTCAACTAATACCAAATGTGACTATTGCCTGCACAGGCATAGCGCATCCTGGGCTGTGCAACCAGAGTAGCAGGTATTGCCAGTATAAGCTGGTACTGCCGAGCCGCCATGCAAGGGCGGTGTTGATCATACCTAGTCAGGCTGGTAGACAAGCGCACCTCGTATGTCCCTGCCACCGCCATACGGCAGCTGCCGCTGCGACAGTAACCACACATCTCAAGGGCATTTGGGATATTCATTAACAACACAAGTCAGGGCATTTGGGATATTCATCTACAACCCAAGTCAATGAAAGTGAAGAACTGCGATCTGGGTGAGAGCATTGCCAGGCCTTCCATATGTGCACACATAGCTGACGATTATCCAGGCAACCCGGCAGGTTCGGTTCGCATAGGTAGGAGGGTTGTCGTGCCTTCCACATGAGCACTGCCTGACTTCCGAGGTAAGCATTGCAATGCCTCCAATGTCCACACTGGTATGCCTCCGAAGTCGACACTGCCATCCCTCCGAAGTCGACACTGCCATGTCTCCGAAGTCGACACTGCCCCGCCTCCGAAGTCGACACTGCCATGCCTCCGAAGTCGACACTGCCATGCCTCCGAAGTCGACACTGCCATGCCTCCGAAGTCGACATTGCCATGCCTCCGAAGTCGACATTGCCATGCCTCCGAAGTCGACATTGCCATGACTCCGAAGTCGACATTGCCATGCCTCGGAGGTGAGCATTGCCATACCTCCGATGTCCGACATTACTATGCCTCCCATGTCGACACTGCCATGCCTCCAACGTGAGCACTGCCATGCCTCCAAGATGAGCATTGCCATGCCTCCAAGATGAGGATTGCCATGCCTCCCACATCAACACTGCCACGCCTCCGATGTCCGACATTACCATGCCTCCAATGTCGACACGGCCATGCCTCTGATGTCCGACACTGCCATGACTCCGATTTCCGACACTGCCATGCCTCCGATATCCGACATTACCATGCCTCCGATGTCCGACATTACCATGCCTCCCATGTCGGCACTGCCATGCCTCCGATGTCCGACATTACCATGCCTCCCATGTCGACACTGCCATGCCTCCGATGTCCGACATTACCATGCCTCCCATGTCGACACTGCCATGCCTCCGATGTCCGACATTACCATGCCTCCCATGTCGACACTGCCATGCCTCCGATGTCCGACATTACCATGCCTCTCATGTCGACACTGCCATGCCTCCGATGTCGACACTCCCATGCCTCCGCTGTCGACATTGCCATGCCTCCGCTGTCGACATTGCCATGCCTCCGCTGTCGACATAGCCATGCCTCCGCTGTCGACATTGCCATGCCTCCGCTGTCGACATTGCCATGCCTCTAAGATTAGCATTGCCATGCCTCTATTGTCGACACGCCCATGCCTGCGCTGTCGACACTCCTATGCCTCCGAGGTGAGCATTGCCATCCGTCCTATGTCGACACTGCCATACCTCGGAGGTGAGCATTGCCATGCCTCTGCTGTCGACACTGGCATGCCTCCCAGGTGAGCCTTGCCATGCCTCCGAGGTGAGCATTTCCATCCCTCCTATGTCGACACTGCCATACCTCGGAGGTGAGCATTGCCCTGCCTCTGCTGTCGACACTGCCATCCCTCCGAGGTGAGCATTGCCATGCCTCCGTTGCCGACGCGGCCACGCCTCCGCTGTCGACACGGCCATGCCTACTATGTCGAGACTGCCATGCTTCCTATGTCGAGACTGCCATGCTTCCTATGTCGACACTTCCATGCCTCCGCTGTCGACACTGCCATGCCTCCGGCGTCGACGCACCCATGCCTGCGCTGTCGACATTGCCATGCCTCCTATGTCGACACTCCTATGCCTCCGCTATCGAAACTGGCATGCCTCCGCTGTCGACACTCCCATGCCTGCGCGGTCGACATTGCCGTGCCTGCTATGTCGACGCTCCTATGCCTCCGAGGTGAGCATTGCCATCCCTCCTACGTAGACACTGCCATGCTGCCTATGTCGACACTGACATGCCTCCTATGTCGAGACTGCCATGCTTCCTATGTCGACACTTCCGTGCCTCCGCTGTCGACACTTCCGTGCCCCCGCTGTCGACACTTCCGTGCCTCCGCTGTCGACAATTCCGTGCCCCCGCTGTCGACACTTCCGTGCCTCCGCTATCGAGACTGGCATGCCTCCGGCGTCGACACACCCATGCCTGCGCTGTCGACATTGCCATGCCTCCTATGTCGACACTCCTATGCCTCCGCTATCTAAACTGGCTTGCCTCCGCTGTCGACACTCCCATGCCTGCGCGGTCGACATTGCCGTGCCTGCTATGTCGACGCTCCTATGCTTCCGTTGTCGACATTGCCATGCCTCCTATGTCGACACTCCTGTGCCTCCGCTGTCGACATTGCCATGCCTCTGCTGTCGACAGTGGCATGCCTCCTATGTAAACACTGCCATGCCTCCGCTGTCGACACTGACATGCCTCCGTGCTGAGCACTGCTATCCCTTCGATGTCGACACTGCCATGTCTTCGATGGGCACAGTGCCATGCCTCTGATGTGGACCTCGCGTGGCTAACCTCTATCACTTGATTGGCCCGCAATTGACAGTAGCCGGGCTGTTCAGGTGCAGATTTGGGACTATTCTTCCCAGGTCTACGTTCACGGCAGGCATAGTGATGTTTGGTTCAGGAATACGTCACACATTAGTTAAGGTTATCGAGCGATATGGGGAGGTGGGCGCAGGTTTGGTTGATGATAGTACAGTTATGTGTGTGTCTCGAAGATTATTAGCTTTTGTATACATAGACATTTTGAAATACTATTGGTATTCATTATACTTAATTGTCTGTGTGCCTGGTACCATGCGTACTATACTGAACTCTTCTGTTCATTCCTCGTATGTAGTAAGCCTCTACTATAGGGAAGCAATGACCTATCCATTGTGCACTAAATACCTAAGGTATAATGCCAATTGACCTATTGGCACTACCAAATCTATATAGTTCACGGGTTTTCGGGTTACTTGGCAATTACCCGGTGGCGTTACGGGTTCTTGGCGAGTACTCGGATTTTAACGAAGCGGGGCGAGTCGGGCTAGCGAGCAGGCAACTCGTAACGGGTCGGGTTGACAGCCTGACAACTCGCCCAACGAATCGGGTTTTCACGAGTCGGGTCGAGTTGAAATCGGCCCGTGGCGCACACTAGGCTTCAATAGTAGAGAACTCATCAATTTCTCTTTTACTATCTCTATTGCTTTTTCTTACTCTTGTCCCTAGATAAATTTCTTCTTGCTTTTTATCAGCTTATATAGAGGTTCTATTATCTACACAAACTTTTCAACCCAAATTCTATAATATACACAAGTTCTTAAAAACGCTTTAATCTCAGTTATATTTCAACATGGAGGCCAATCTATGATCTTACGAACTTTTTCTTATATTAGAGTCCTGCTTTTGAACCCATAGATAAAGAAAACAAGTTTTAGTCCATCCTTTAAAAACTCACTCTTTTTTCTAGCTATAGTAGCTTCTGCTCTCTCAAGGTCTACTAATGTCTGATTAATAGTATAAATTACCTCTAATACAAATTGCCTAATACTAGAAATAATTACTTCAAAAGTCCTATTTTCTAATAAATATTTACTCTATGAGCTAGCTTTTAATGCAATATTATCAATGAATAGTACTGCTAGCTTATACCCAATTTCCACCTTAATAGCCTTATGAATAACTCGATCAAATACTTAAATTCTATTAGTATACCCTTGCAATAAAGTTGTCATATATAACAATCCAAAAGGTGTCATAAAAGTAGTTAAATTATGAGACTTTTCAGCTAATACATACTGATTATAACTTAAAAATAAATCCATTAATAAAACCAAAAAATACCCTAAAAAGTCTTCACTAAATTCATTAATATTGGGTGGCAGAGATGCATCTTTAATTGTAATTGCATTTAGATAAATTGCAGCATTGATTAGTTAGTATCTTCTATTTTTCTTCTTTACCAAAAACTATAGGTTTTAATATGGATTGAAACTATACTCCAAAGTGCTATAGCTCATCTTGTTTTCATAGATCTTGACTACTTCTAGAAGTAATGCCTTAGGTATACAAAATCCTAGGACTTGCCATGCCTCATATGGAATAGTTGGTATATAATATTGGGGTTCAACCTCTATCATAAAAACTCCTTTTTGAGTAAAATTAAATACTATCACTATTTCTTTATTAAACAAGACTTTCAGTAAAACCTCTCTTTCTTGTGCCAAGATGCTATCTCCAATTTGAAGGTGTGATACCCTTTCCTTTATTAATCATGAGCCTTTCAGAATATTAGAAAAATTTAGTATAAGCTAGCTATCTCGATATAAGATAGAATCGACTTGAGAATTAAGAGTCATACTAGTATTAGCATGACTATCAAACAAAGATCATTCTCACTTAAGGTATTTCTCTCACCAAACCTTATTGCTAGCTGGTTTTCCTCTATCTGTATGAGATTTATTTACTGGTCTTATTTTTTTTACTTTTCTTTTATATAATATAAAACTTCTCCCTTTTTCCTTAAAATATTCCTTCTCTCTTCCTGCTCGATCCAATTCATCCAAAATACTAGAAAATAAACTTTTACTATAAAACTTATAAATATCTTCTTTATTAATACCAAATCTATTTTTTTCATTAATGCCAAATCCAAAGTCCCTATACTCACCTTCTATCTCACCCTTTTCTCTTATACCTGGCCTTACTATAAGGTTAATGATGACTAGGTAGTTCAGTGACTTATACTATTTCCCTTTATAGTTATAAATTTTTCTTTATTCTTATTTTACCTATGGTTAGCAAGGACTACACAAAATATTATCTTATTGCCATAGATTCTTATGATCATAATATAACAGTTTCCATCCTCTCAGTTGTCCTTTTTTAGTTGAATAGATCTCACCTAAGGGCTAAGGTTGGCCCAAGATAACTTCTCTCATTAAATTAGCTATCACAAAGAATCTTTCATAAATGACAACTCCTCTAATCATAATGGTTATCTAGTAATATATTCTTACCACCTAGATACTATATCCCATGGCTCTTTCAACTGACCAATTGACCTTGACATTGATTGGGATATTATACTCCCTAATGACATCTTTTTTCAATAGATTTAGTTCAGATCCTATATCAATTAACATCTCTAGTAGCTCTTCTATATTATCATTCAGTACTGCTATATATATAGGATATGCTATAGTATAGAGTTCTCTATCTACTTTATTTTGATAAATTTACAATACTATAGTATCCATTCTATTTTCCACTCTATATTATACTTCTAAAATTCGTGGTACTTATTTCATACTTATATACTATTATATTAGCTTTAGGCCTGCCACTACTAATACTTTTTCTGTATTCAAACCCTCTCCACTTATTAACTTATATGCAAAGGTTTCTAAGTCTAGGTTCTCTCTTATCCTTATTCAGATGAGAATATTCTTTATTTCTTCTTCTTTATCTTTCTCTTTTTCCTCCTGCTTACCCTTTCTATGCTTTTGCTTTAGTTCGAAGTCCTTTAGTTCTTTGATATCTCTCATAATCTCGTCTTCTACTATAACTTCTGATTCTTTTTAGTACTTTGGGAGCGTCTCTTTTAGAGCTTGCAGTGTTACTATATTACAAGGCGGCCAGAATTTCATCCTTTCTGCCTCTTCCTTATATATTACTCCTTTGTGTACATTCCCAAAATCGCATTGAATTGGCATAGGCTTATTATATTGAACCAATGTAGGCTTCAAGTAGACAACTAGTTAACTATTTATTATTCCATGGATATATCCTTTCCTTTCATACCCCACTACTACTCCTTTTTATGCGAGTTTATCTAAGGTAATAGAACTCGAACTAGATTAAATCATATTTATTTTTGATTCTTTTGTCTGGAGTGCCTTCCTAACCTAATCCTGCTACTACTCATGCACCTGCCCATCCTTTTCTATAATAGAGAATGGCACTCAAATACTAGCTTTAGTGCCTTCTTCTCTTAGGTATAACTATATCCTATAGTAGTAAACATCTCTGCACTTAATTACTTTCTTCAAAGACTAACATTCTTCTTGACAATATACTCCTCCATCCTAATAATATCCTTATACTCTGGGTATATTTGCTAATTCTTAATTGCTACTATTTTGCTAATAACCCCTTCCACTAAATTGATTAGGGTTATATAATAACTGAGATGGCTATAACTTTATATCCAATCTTCTTAGTTTAATAATTTCTTGATCTCATTTTTGAGCTTCTTTCCTAGCTACCTGCTATGTCTCTACTTACTGCAACTTCAGCTCCTTTAACTGATTTACTATTTCATCCATCGGATCTATTCTATTTTTTTTTGATCTTTCCTTGATCTTATCCTGCTTTTTATAGTTATTTTTTAATATTTTCACTAGTGGGGCAACTTCCTTACTCTGAAGAATTATGTCATTTATAATTCTTTATCTTCTGACCAATCTAAAGCCACTTGCTTGATAGATTCCTATTTGTCTTAAAACGTATCTGGGTTTTCCAGATTAATTTGATACTTTTTATAGATCTTGTTTCTTGCCTGAATCTTGAAAGCATACAAAAAGAGGGTTATGCGAGTTCTTTCATCTATTCTTCTCTTTTCTAGCAATAATTCAAAACGTTCACTATATTCAATGATAAAAGAATAATAATCTTTAAGACTAGAGTTCTCTTTCTTTTTTATCTCTGAGACTATTCGTCAAAGATCTTTTGCTATAATTCATTTTAGTTTCAAGTCATTAGTCTGAAAATCCTTGAAAAGTTGCTAGTTGAACTCCTCCTATTCGTTATCCCTATATGCCTTAATTATTTTCAGATACTTACCTATCTACCTTTCATAGTATTGAATAATCTTTTTTACCTTCTATTCATCTATCTATTCATTTGTTAAATTCTTCCACTATGTAATAAACTCTAATGTATCTGTTCCATTGAAATAAGGTATGTCTAGTTAACCAAACAATAGATAGAATGCTATAGGACCCAATATAGTACTTTGAACCTCGTAAATAGTAAGTGGCTCCTTCGCCCTATATTTCCTTGCAGCTTTCAAGCTTTTCCTAACCTTAGGTTGAGTTTAAAGTATACTTACTTCCTCTGAACATATTTTAGATAATAATGTATTCATTGTTATTAGTAATTCTTCGATATTCTTGATACTAACCTTCAAGGTAGATTATATAGTTCTTTGTAGTGTTGATCTACTCTGATAATTGCTTAATTATTCATCGTATACTATTTTCTATACTTCATATTATTATAATATTCTTTTCTTCTATTCTATTAATTCTTTTCTTTCTTTCCACTTCTAAAGTGCAAATAAGTCCTTGTATACTTATACAAGTATATATTCCACTATCATCCACTATTGTACTAGCAACAAGATTTTGACTAGTGATTCATCTATGATGCTATTGATATAAATATACAAGAAGTAAAATAATATAAATAGAAGACAAATCTATTCGAGTAATGTCATCAATATTACTACTATTCTTCTTACCTTATTCTTTAATATTGCTGCTATCCCTATTAGTTAAATTCTTGTTTTACAAAGGTTCTTTAGATCTCCAGTTGAAAGGACTAATATGAAGGTATTCCTAATCTAATAGAGAGGACATATACTGTCTGACTGGTAAGAAGACCAGCAAGATTGAGAGAGAGAGAATAATAATAGAGTCAATGATATATGAAGAAGATAAAAACCATAATATACTATGTCTCAATAGTAAGTACATACCGAAATGGACAAAGTATTTCTATTTAAGCTGAAGTCTACAATTTTCTTCTACTTTCAATAATAACATATGAAGTACTCTTAAATGAACGAATAGTACTAAGATCTTCTACTAAACTGATAGTCATGCCAATACTGGCATGACTCTCATGAGTCCTATATCTATTTTGTTAGACTAATAATAGTTAGTGAATATCTAGATCAGTCAGTAAATACTAAAACGACTCTCGAACTTACTAGAACTTTCTTGCCAAAACTTTTCTACCGAGAACTACAACTAAGCCATATGTAAGACTTATATAACTATTGACAATCATGCTAGAACTAGTACAACTCTCGCTAGTCCAAAGTATAAAGATCAATGTATATTATAAAGACCCTTTCTTATATGACAGTCATATTGAAACTTTCACAACTCTTATAGGTCCTATAAATAAACAACTTGTATGTAAGCATAATCGTATATAAGCATAAAATTAACCTAAAATACATAAAATGATTAAACCTAGTTTATATAAAAATACTATTCCCCCCACAATATAGGTGAAAACAAAGACCAAAAATAATAGGTAATACTCATATTGACTGCTGGAGATATAAGATATTATGAGAAAAACATAGGATAGAAATAAAGAAGTATGACCTATATTGGCTCTGTAACTCCTAGTATAGTACAAGTAGAATATGGATATAAAGAATTATATTAGTAAAGGTAAAATATAAGACGTTACATAGGAGGGAAGAAAAGAATAGAGAAAAGAGCTAGAAGATCTTTTATAGATACTAATCATGCATTATTGTATATATCTTGATTTCAATTAATATTAATGATAAAAAGTAATCGAACTTTTATCCTTACCAGCTATTACTCTATTTACTACTAAAAGCCATATGAATTATTTTGTTATTTGAACGTTACTATATACTTATTCTAATAGATTCTGTTGCTTGCTACTGGCTCGCCACTCACTTATTAATAAGACTATGTACTCATATTACTATAATAAAGCCTCTTTAGTATTGAGCTATCATAACAGTATATATAATAAAGTAAGTTGGTCTAAGTTTATAACTTTAATAAGTTATTTAAGTATTACTTTATCTTAGTCTTAGCTAATAGTAACTTATTTTATACTTACTTACTAAATATTTAGTAATCTATAGAATATTTATAAAATTTTTATAGTAATCTTCTTTATTCTTAAGTATCTGCTAAGCCTAGTTATTTCTTATCTTTATTTAATATAAAGTATTAATAAGATATACAAATAATAAATAATAAGTATTAATAATAATAGTAAAATAGATAATAGTATAAGCAATCTATTATAGTATAAGTAATATATAATAATATAGATAATTAGTAATTCTATGAGGAATTTATAAAAATAGAAGTAATTTATAATACTATAGATAATATATAATAGTATAAGTAATATATAATAGTATAAGTAATTAGTAATAGTATATATAATCTATAAGAGTAAAGATAATCAATTATAATAAAAATAATTATGATAATATAGATTATAGGTAATTAGTAATAGTAGATATAATCTATAATAATATAAATATAATAATATAGATAATGACTAATAATAGATAGAATCTATAATTATATAGATAATATATAATAGTAGAAGTAATTATTATAGTATAGGTAATTAAAGATAATAAAAATAAGAGTAATAATACTAATAATCAATAATAATAGAAATAACTATAATAGTATAGATAATTAGTGATAAAAGAAGTGATCTATAATAGTATAAATATTATAGTATAGAGAATTAGTGAAGGAAATATAATCTATAATAATATAAGTAATCTATAATATGATAAATAATTTATAATAGTAAAAGTTTATAATACTATAAATTAAACAAAGTAAATAAATAATTAATATAAAATAGAATACTTAATAAGTATTTTATAAATTATTAAATAAATGTAAGTTAAGTTAAAGTATTAAAAATTTAATTTAGTAAGTTATTAATAGATTAAAATTAATTCTCTAAATTGGTTCTTAATAAGTTAGAATAAATTATATTTACTTTATATAGTATACTATTTATTTCTATAATCTAAAGTTTTTTAAATTAAAATAAAAGTTATATTAACTATAAATCTTTATTTTTCTCTTAAAAGTATAAGTTTTAGTATTTAAATAATATATTTAGTTTATTATACTTTTAATTAAGTCTATATATAATAATAAAATTAAATTTAGTTTGAAATTCGTTTTACTATATTTATTATATTAATAATATCTTTTTATTAGTAAATTATAATAAATTCTTATAGTCTATCTAGACTACTATTTATTATTAATAAGACTTTATTAGTAGTTTTAATTTCTTAAATATTTATATTATTACTATTATTTTCTTATTATAAATATTATAATTTACTTTTACTATAGAGAATTTTTATAATAGAAATAAATAAAAGTATATTTTTTTATTTAGTTGTTTTTATAATATAACTAACTATTTTAATAGTATAATTACTAGTATTAATTTTAATAATAGCTTTTATTTTAGAATAAAAGTAAATTAAGATAGAGATAGTTATAAAATATTTTTATAATTCTTTAAAGATCTACCTAAATTTTACTATATAATTTAACTAATAATTATTCTTAGTAATTTTAGTTAAGAAGTATATAATTTTTAAAATTTTTTTAATAAATCTATAATAAAAGTTAATAAATTTAAGAAATACTTATACTTTTTTAACTTTCTATAATAATTATTAGTTTTTAATCTCTTTAATCTTTTTATTTATTATTTATATTCTTTTTAAAGAGATTCTTTATTCTAGAAATTTAACTAAATTCTTATAGAACTTTTTTTTCTAGAAGTTTACTTTTAAATATACTTTATTTAGTCTTAATAATATCTTTTTAATTAGTTAATTATATTTTTTTTTATATTTAGTATATATTAAAATATTATCTAAATATATTATAACTTTTATATTTAATAGATTATATAAAAGATAATCTATTATATTTTAAAAGATAATATAAGTATTATAAAAACTAAAAGATTTAATTTCTTAATAGTAAAGCTTAAAATAAGTATAAAATACTATGATTTTTTTATTCTTTTCTTATATTTATATAAAATGATATTTATTTTTTAAATTAAGCTTAATAAATAATTTTATTTTATTTATTCATTATCTTAATTTTATTATTGGTAATAAAAGATATTAGTTTTTTACTATAATTTTATTAAGTACTTAGTACTTGATATAGAGTTATTATATATAATATATTATAGAGTTATATATTATTATTAAGTAATATATTAGTCTTTATAATATTTGTATTACTTTATTTTTAGTAAGTTTATTTAGGCTAAAATAAATAAAATTATATTTAATAAAATATATAATAATATTAGAAATATAAAGATATATTAATATATATTAGAAATATATAGAAAATATATAATTAGAAGTATAAAATAAATTATTAACTTATATTAAATAAAATATAATATAAAGTAAACTAGCTACTAACTTACTATACTAGCTAAATCTTCTCTATATATTTATATAGAGCTTTATTTTAGATATTTTAAACTTAGTTAAGGTTTTTAAATATAAGTAATAGTTTTAAGATATTAGAAAAGGTTAGAAAAATTTAATATAAATTTAATATATATTTATAAATCAATTTATAGATTAATATAAACTATTTTAAACTAGTATAAGTTTAACTAAACTACTTTAGAGTTACTTATACTATATAGAGTCTACTTTAATATATATAAAACCTACTTAACTTATATAGTTCTACTAAAGTTTTTTGAAACCTATCTAAAATAATAAAAGAAATTAATTGAAAATAGATATTTATATACTTAGTTTATAAATTATAAGCTACTAGTTTATATTTTTTATAGTAAATTTAGGTTTCTATAAGCTATTATAAGCTTAACTAAACTAGTATAAGTTTATTTATATAGTTTTAGTATCTTTTAATATTATTTACATTAGCTTAGCCTCTTATATTTTATCTTAATCCTTTATATATTAGTTTAGTATTATTTATATAATTTTTTTATTTCAAATATAAACCTATAATAGTTTATAATATATTAAGTCTTCTTTAAATATCTGTATAAATATATAAAGATCTTTTAGAAATTATTAGAACTAGCTTTAATTAGTTATTTAAGTTTATTAAATATAAAAAGAAATCTTTAATTAATATATTAAATATAAATATATATATTTAAATATAAACTAAACCTTACTAGTTATCTTTATATATACTAAATAAGTAAATATAGAAAATAAGCATAAGAAAAGGTTAAGTAAGTTCAAATTTATTTTTTGAAGTAAAAATTAATATAGATAAAACTAAATAAGTTAAAATAAGATTTAAGAACTTTAAGAATATTCAAGCTATAAAAATGACCTTATATTAGTTTAATTAAGCTAATAAATAACTTATAAGAGTTTGAATTTATTATAGTAAGTCATTAGTAAAAAATCTCATTAACGTCTGATGCCTCAGATGCCCTAGACGCCTTGGACACAAACTGAAGATCACAAAGCCAAGGGGTTAACAAATTTGCATCCGGACGCAACCATACTATTAAAATGTATTATGTATAACTTGTACCTTCACGGACAGATTACCTATAGCATGTGTATACTCAGACGTATTCTATATATTCTATATATTGGAGAAGTCAGCGATACATGCTATTACCTTTTGGACGTTATAGATTAATAACGTAACGTCCATAATATTATACCTAGTCTCACATATATCTTTCAGATATTAATAGCGCCTGCGTATAAATGTAATAGATATTATTATTAAATATATACTATTCTTACATTCTCAATATAAAACCGAAATAGTAATCGAAATACATAACAGAACAGTTGAACAGCTGAATAGCAGCGGAATTAAATAGCAAGCGGGGCAAACAGTAGAACAGCAAGGGAGTTTGATAGTCGTAAGTACAAAACTTGAATACTAAGTGAGATAAATAGTAGAACAGTAACGGAGTTTGACAGCTGGCAAGTCGAATAGGTGAATAGGAAGAGAGTTTGACAGCGGGCGAGCTGAATAGGTAAACAGTAGGCAAGCTGAATAGGTGAATAGCAGGCGAGCTAAACAGCTAAATAAGAAGGGAGTTTGACAGCCGGCGAGTGCAACAGTTTAACAGGAATAGAGTTTGACAGGCAGCGAGCTGAACAGCTGAATAGGAGGGAGTTTGACAGGCAGCGAGCTGAACAGTCAAATAGGAAGGGAGTTTGACAGCCGGGGAGTGCAACAGCTTAACAGGAATAGAGTTTGAGAGGCAGTGAACTGAACAGCTGAACAGGAATAGGTGTTGACAGCAGGCGAGCTAAATAGGTGAACAGCAGGCAAGCTGAACAGCAGGCGAGCTGAACAGCAGGCGAGCTGAACAGCAGGCGAGCTGAACAGCAGGCGAGCTAAACAGTAGGCGAGCTGAACAGCAGGCGAACTGAATAGCAAGCGAGATAAACAGCAGGCGAGCTGAATCGGTGAATAGCAGGCGAGCTGAATAGCAGGCAAGCTAAATACCTGAATAGCACGCGAGCTGAAGAGCTGCATAGTAAGTAGGTTTGTTAGCCAGTGAGTTCAACAGCTTAACAGGAAGGGGTTTTAATAGTAAGGGAGCTGAATAGGTGAATAGCAGGCGAGCTGAATAGCAGGTGAGCTGAATAGCTGAATAGCGAGCGAGCGAAAGAGCTGTATAGCAAGAGAGTTTGACCGTTGTCGAGCTGGAGAGGTGAACAGAAAGGGAGTATAACAGTTGGCGAGCTGAACAGCTGAACAGGAAGGGAGTTTGTTAGCCGGGGAGTTCAACAGTAGAATAGGAAGCGAGTTTGACACTAGGCGAACTGAATAGATGAACAGCAAGCGAGCTGAAGAGCAGCATAGCAACAGAGTTTGTTAGCCGGCGAGTTCAACAGCTTAACAGGAAGGGGGTTTGACAGCAAGGGAGCTGAATAGATGAAGAGCAAGCGAGCTGAAGAGCAGCATAGCAAGGGAGTTTATTAGCCAGCGAGTTCAACAGCTTAACAGGAAGAGGGTTTGACAGTAAGGGAGCTAAATAGGTAAACAGCAGATGAGCTGAACAGCAGATGAGCTGAATAGCAGGTGAGCTGAATATCTGAATAGCGAGCGAGCGCAACACCTGTATAGCAAAGGAGTTTGACAGTTGGCAAGCTGAATAGGTGAACAGCAGATGAGCTGAACAGCAGGTGAGCCAAAAAGCTAAATAGCGAGCGAGCGAACGAGCTGTATAGCAAAGGAGTTTGACAGTTGGCGAGCTAAAGAGTGAATAGAAAGGGAGTGTAATAGTTGGCGAGCTCAACAGCTAAACAAGAAGGGAGTTTATTAGCCGGCGAGTTCAACAGCAGAATAGCAAGGGAGTTTGACAGTAGGCGAACTGAATAGATGAACAGCAAGTGGGCCGTAGACCAGCATAGCAAGAGAGTTTGTTAGCTGGCGAGTTCAACAGCTTAATAAGAAGAGAGTTTGACAAGAGGCGAGCTAAATAGCTAGCGAGCTGAATAAAGAAGGGAGTTTGACAGGCAGCGAACTGAATAGCTGAATAGGAAGGGGGTTTGATAAGCAGCGAACTAAACAGCTGAATATGAAGGGGGTTTGACAGGCAGTGAACTGAACAGCTGAATATGAAGGGGGTTTGACAGGCAGTGAACTGAATAGCTGAATAGGAAGGGGGTTTGACCGCAGGCGAGCTGAAAAGGTGAACAGCAGACGAGCTCAATAGTAGGCGGGCTGAACAACTGGCGAGCTAAACAGTAGGCGAGCTGAGCTGAATTGAATGGTACTAGGAGTTGTAGTCCTACTATGAGTATTAGCAAGTGTAGAAGACAGTGAGGGAGTAGTATACCTAAGGAATAAGGCAAGAGAGTAGTGGCAGAATAGGTCGCTAGTACATATAAGTGATTGACGATAGGAGTGTTAAAAACGAAGGGCCAGAATACTAAGCCCGCGACCCCTACACACGAATGCGTGTAGGGGGGGGTGAGAGGGAAGTATTTAAAGAAACAACTTGTGTCAGATGCGATTTATAGGACGAGCAATATTGGGATAGAGATTATACAACAAAACTAAATCATGACGAAGTATATACAAGACAACTATGTTAGGATGTAGTCTAATTAGTATAATACGACATGAAGGAGGTTGTACCAACTAGACTAGTTAGGATGAAGATCGCGTTAATAAGTTACGTCTAGATAAAGTTTATTATTGTCATACATCAGGATGACCCTGACGCTCTGGACGGGCATGTGCATCAGGACGCTTATAAGTAGCGTCCGGACGCCAATTTTTTTTTCTTGATGGTATAGATTAGCTTATACATATTAAGTCAAGTATTATAAAATATCTATTTTCTTTAGCTAGGTTAGATAGTCTTAAAAAAACTTAAGTAGAGTTATATAGATTAAGTAAGTTTATATGTATTAAAGTAAACTTTATATAGTATAGGTAAGTTTAAAGTAAGCTAGTTAAATTTATACTAGTTTAAAATAATCTATATTAGCCTATAACTTAATTTATAAATATATATTAAATTTGTATTAAACTTTTCTAAACTTTTTTAATCCTTTAGAACTATCATCTATATTAAAAAATATTAACTAACTTTTAAATATCTAAAATAAAGCTCTATATAAATATATTAATAAAACTTAATTAGTATAATAGGGTAATAATAAGTTTATTTTATTCTATATTTTATTTAATATTATCTAATAATCTATTTTAAACTTTTAATTATATATTTCTTATATATTTTCAATATATACGAATATATCTCTATATTTGCTAATAGTATATACTATAGGCTGATTTTAACTCAATCTAACTCATAAAAACTTGATTTATTAACCAGGTTATTAGACTAATAATTTAATCTATTATAGGTTATAACTTACTAACTTGACTTATTCTACTTCATTAAAATCTAAGTACTTATTAAGAACCTATAAAGCTATTAAGTAATTACTAAGTAACTCAAAAACCTACAAACTATATATATATAATAGTATAAATAAAAGGTAATTAGTATAATATCTTATATGTTTAGTTTATAATAGATTAGTTATTATTTATCTATAGTAAAGGCTTACTATATATAAAGACTAAAAGAATGAATTTTGTATAATATATATAGCATAAAGTACACTAATAATTAAGTAGAGTAAATACTAATAGTATTTCAAACTATCTATAAATATAAAAACTAATAATCTTTAAGAGATACATATAACTATACTATTATAAATTAAATGTACCCCCTCCCTCTCCCCCTCCCTCTCCCTCCTCTCCACAAATATTCTATTTGTCAACAGAGGACGTAGGTAGACCGTAGTACGTATGGGAAGGAAATTCTTCCGCAGTGCAAGATATGATTGGAACCGTCCCAACTAGCAGAAGAAGAAGGAACGAAAAAGGGAAATAAAAAGCCGCATCGCCCACTAGGTCAACCACCAGTACAGATTCATCAGAGACCTGCAGGCTATGCGAAGGAGAAAATGGGTGGTCTCGTCTGTAGGGGATATGGGTGGGTACATTTGTTAGATGTTTTCCCGGCATAATTGATTTTAGATCTACTTGAGAAGCATTGTGAACCGTTATTCCTACCAGCGAGGGGGTTTATCAAATATCTGATAGCCATACCTGCGAGTGGGTACTCTTGTCCTTTATATATATTTTTTTGTGCCGGAACATAGGGATGATCCGGAGTGGTGTCAGAAACTCGCGAAGGCAGTGAGGGGGTGTTTCCAAATGTCTATTTTTCCTTTCTCGGGGCTGTGAGCAGGCGGTGTGGAACTCTTCAGGGCTTATCTGGTTATGTACGTAGATATGGGGCAGAGGGAGTGTTAAAGCGCACACCCGCTACACCGGTGTTTTTTTTTTTCTTTGGTAAATCAATACTCGTATTGAAGCTTCTCGCTTATGACGAGGCAGCGCATCCCCAGGTTAAGCCTGACGGGATTGTCCAACCACCGGGCCGCTCCCTGCCCCGTTACACCCGTGTTATTGCCGTAGCCACTATCGCCGCCGTCGCCCCTATGCCAGCAACTACCATGTTCTGCCACTTGCACACGCAAGTATCGTACGCCACTGTCGTACGTTCACACACGCAAGTATAGTATGACTTGGTTGCCACTTCGTTGTCACCTTGGCGGAATTTCCTAGTTGGTTTCGCAGATCATTGGCAAATACTTCTCTTTTCAGCTACGAAATAGTTTGACTCGAGTGTGAGAATACACATATTCTTACATATATTCCGTCGTCTGCAGTTTACCCTCAACTCCTGCTCCCACGGGTTACCCTCAACTCCTGCTCCTACTGGTTACCCTCAACTCCTGCTCCAACTGGTTACCCTCAACCTCCGTCTTGGTAGGGGTCCCCCTCAATTGCACGCTCAACGCTACAGCAGCGACTTCCTCCCCAAAGCATCCCCCTTCCACATGACGCCTTCAACCTCCTCACCCGCAGCACAACCCTTGGTTCTTCTGAGCCACACAGAGCGAACACTTGTGCCGGCTGAAAAGTCGAATCGGGATCGGATTTTTATTTTTAACATTTACTCGCATTGAAGCAGCTCGCTTATGGCGAGGCAGCGCACCCCCCCAGCTTAGGCGTGAAGGGATTGCCCTACCACTGGGCCGATCCCTGCCCCGTATCTATGTACATGACCAGTTACCCTCTGGAAAAATTATTGCGCTCTCTCATGACAAAAGAAAACTGTAGCAAAATCACCCCCGCAATGCCTCCGCCAATTTCTCAAACCACTCCGGGTCTTCCCATACTTGCTCCCATATTCTCCCTTCCCATCCGCTATCCTAGGGCACTTCATCAAGTGAACCGCATTCTGCCACCCTCTCATCACAGAGCGTGCACTCCGCGCTCTACCTTGTGTAACCACCAGCGTTTCCGTTACTATGTAGTTAATCCCCGTAATGCTTCTTGGGTCCACTTTGTTTGCTTTGCTGGTCTTTGGGGAAGGCTTGTCGGATGACTCCCGATGCCACTATGTCAGGCTGTAGCATCCTACTACCTACCCATGCCGTCTCCTTCGCCTTCGCGTCTGCCCTCTCATTATCGTTCACCCGCTGTGCCCCTTCACCCACATTACCACCCGACCTCTCACTCTTATCAGCTCGCGAGCTCCGCTGACACTGCTGCAGCTGCCGTCACTTCCTCTTGCCGTGACCCGTCCGACCAGCCTGTACTCTTCCCTCCTCAAGCTCTACTACCCGCACTTCCGGTTGTTGAACCCTTAGTATCGGTGCAATCCAGCGTAGTAGTGCACCTGGTTCTAACACTTCCGTTAACATCTTCTCCGCTACCTCCTTCAACTCCGGTAATCTCCTCCCATAGAGTGACTTAGCCCACCGAATCCTTTTCATCCAAATCCATTTTTGCAGATCCGGGATGCCTGTTTTTTTGGGGGGGGAAATCAGTACTCGTATTGAAGCGTCTCGCTCACGATGAGGCAACGCATCCCCTAGGTTAAGGGCGATGCCTGTTATTTCCTGTATTTCAACCTCGAGCTCCCCCGCCACCCCCCACATGGGCTTTAGCATCCGTTTGCCCATCCACGCTGTCTCTTTCGCCTTCCTATCTGCTCCTCGTTTCCGGACACTCCGCTATGTCCCTTTACCCACATTACCACCAGCCGAATCATCAGGTCCTTGCTTCCGCTTGAATCTAGGATCGCGGTTGTTCAAACCGCAGGTTGGTTAGTCGTCCGATAACCCCTTGGCTGTCTAGTCCCACCACAGATTTGCCTGACCGCCACGCCCTCACCACGCCTAGCGCTTCTGCTTCTATTACCGTAGCTAGGGGTCCCAGGTACTCGCCTTCCTCCCAGTTGTCTCCGACCGCTGCTGCAACTGCCGCTGCCGCCGCCACTCTTTCATGCCTCGAGCTATCTGTCCACGCTTGAACTCCTCCATCCTGTAGGTCCGCGACCATCACCACTGGTCACCTCCCCTTCGCTCGCTCTCTATTGATCCACCGCATCACCGCGTCTTCTTCCAGCACCTCTGTTAGAATCCCCTCCGTTATCTTCTTGACCACCGGTAGCGCCCTGTCGTATACAGACGCCGCCCCCATGATCCGTTTCATGTGCATTTGTGTTGCCAGATCTGGTATGCCCGCTATTTCCGAAAGCCTCTGGCGCGAGCTGCCCCTGCGCCCCCCGTGCCCACTCCGTGGCCAGCTGCTCTGGTTCCTCCGCTGTTTCATACCATAGCTCTGATTGGCCGCGTGCGGAACCTACGCTTTGAACAATCGCGCTCGTGGATTGAGGAGGAGGCGGCAGCGGAGGTCGCAGTAGGGGGCGGATTGTTGGTGTGGGTAAAGTGGCATAGCGGGGTGGAAGGCAACGAGAGCGCAGACAGGAAGGCGAAGGAGGCGGCATGGGTGGGCAGGAGGATGCTTCGACCTGACGTGGTTACACCGGCAAGCATCCGACAGGCTTTTCCCATGGGACGATCTTCCAAGCAGGCGAAGTGGAACCGGGAGGCGCTGCGGTTGACATATATAGTCACTGACCGCGGACAACAGCGCTGGGGGCGAAACCCTCTGTGCGGGCTGAGTGAGGAGGGGATTGCGCAGAAAGCCGCGCACCTGTTGAGCTACCCCGCGGTGGCAGATGGGAAAGGGCGAAGGTGTAACAGATATGGGACGATCCGGAGTGGTGTAAGAGGTTGGCGGAGGCAGTAAGGGGGGGTGATTTCCCATGTCACCTTCGTAGAGCGCTTGCGTATGTCCTGGATATCTACGCTCACAGCCGAGCGCCAGGAAGGGTTAGTCTGGTTGCACGACCCTCCTCCTGCACAACCCTCCTCCTGCACAACCCTCCTCCTGGTGTGCAGGAGGAGGGTCGTGCAACCAGACTAAGGAAGGGTTGGAAGGGCGAATAGCTAGATGTGCGGGGTTACCACAGGTGACTTCTGAAGTGCCTATACTCGACTCCACTATTGCATACCGATTCCTAACATGCACCTTCGTCACTTACACCAAATATACATGTCTTCAAAAATGGAACTTAACATTTAGAAAAATTGAAATGAAAGATAGAGAACTGGTTGATGAAGACTAAACCCTGCCTATGTCAAGTCGCCAGTAATGTATGCTCACACATGCAAGACAAAAGCGAGAGGCCATACACAGAGTAGGGAAGAAAAGAAAAGAGTGGGACTCCTGGGTATTGAATTGTGAAGATAAAAGAAAAACATCGGCAAAATGGGTATTGCCCACCATCCCAACCCGCTCTTGATTCTCATGTTCCACCATCTCTATCCGGGCTTCTCTCTCGTGTTCTATCAGTCCCATAAGTTACTGTTTCTCCTCGGCTGATATGACGATGCTTGGCCGCTGCTCATCTCTCGCGTCGATGCTTGGCCGCTGCTCATCTCTCGCGTCGATGCTTGGCCGCTGCTCATCTCTCGCGTCTAATCTTATCGAAAATATCTATTTGTAGCCTCCTGCAATCGTCTTGCAACTGTTTTTTTTTTTTTTTTGGTAAATCAGTACTTGCATTGAAGCTTCTTGCTTATGGCAAGGCAGCGCATCCCCCAGGTTAGGCCTGACGAGATTATCCAACCGCTGGGCCGCTCCCTGCCCCGTATCTACGTACATGACCAGATATCCCCCGAACACTAATATCTAACGCGACGAAAGCACCCCACGCCCGTGACTTAGGAAATCACCGCCTCACCACCTCTGCTAGCCTCTCACACCACTCCGGATCTTCCCATTCTTGCAACTGTTGTCCCCTGTATATGCCATCATATCTAGAACCTTCTCACCAACTTCCATGGCCGTCGTTTTTCTGCTAGGTAAACTCGTTGAAGCGGCTGGTGGAAGTAGTAATTTCGCTAGCACTCTCTGGACTAGCGCAATGCGGTTGTCGTTTTAAAGTCGTTGGGCTAAGGACGCAGAGTGTCCATTTAGCTCCATGTATGCTCTCTACGAGAGGCGGTGCCCTCCAGACTATACGTATGCCATTCCAGAAGCGTGTTTCACCAAGGTCGCTATGCTCCGCAGCTGTTTAATCATTGTTCTGGTTTTTGGTGCAGACTTTGTAGTCTTCTGGTTTCTGGATGCATTTTGAAGGTACCTCCCGCCGGTTACAGCTGCACCTGAAGCATTAGCTCTGTTCAAGTTCAATATCTGCTATGGAAATCTGCATAATCCTTCGATAGCAAGGCAACACTTTCGCCCCGATTAGATATTTAGGACTTGTGACAGCTACTTACTTTCTAAGTAATCAAGGAAAGTTTATTCTCCGACCATCTCCCCAAGTCCCTTTTTTTCGGCGTTAAAATCAAGAAAAGTTTCCCCATAACAGCTAAAGTTCGTCAAATAGAGTCAGACTGTGTCGAGTTTGTATTTGACTAGAAGGAGAGGTGGGGCCGACTACACTTAGCCTGTGTTGAGCTGCAAGTGTAGTTGGTCTAGGAAAGGTATTTTGGAGAAGATGTATTTACCTTATGTTTAACTTAACTATACCTGCTCCATGTTGAGCTTAAGGTGTAGTTCAGTATAGCAAAAGTGTCATAAAGTAGCAAACTATGTGAAGAGGTAGTCAAGTTGGTGTATCTCGCTTGTCTTGAGTACACCTGACCCCTGTTAGAGGTGGAACTACTTTCTATGCTGAAGAAATAGTGAAAGTATTGTGAGGGTATTGTAAAATTATAATTGAGGTGAAAATTCAGATTTGTATGGGGAAGAAATGGTGAAGATAAGTATGAAAGTATCGTAAAGGTATGGAAAAGATATTATAAAGATATTATGAAGGTATTGTAAAGGTCTCTATCCAGAGACTTTCATGAACTAAACCATCATGAAAGTATTATGAGGATATTGTGAAGGTATTGTAAAGGTATTATAAAGGCATGGAGAAGGTATGATGAAGGTATGGTGAAGGTGTGGTGAAGGTGTGGTGAAGGTATTGTGGGTACTGCGATGTATTTTGAAGGTATCGTGAAGTTATGGTTTAGATTTATTATTCCACCATACTTTGTTACTAATCATGTTGAGGGTTGCGGGGTATTGTGGGCCAAGCCAATGGTTTTGTGGGCCAAGGTTGCCATCGCAGTCACTTAGGTTAGGAGCGTGGCGGGGGGAGATGGGGCTGCTCTCGTTTCCATAAGAGTACCAAACCTTTAAAGGGGCGGAACGGGTACAGACTTCAAAAAAAAAAAAAAAAAAAAAAAAAAAATACTAATCATGTTATCGTGATTAGTCATACAGATAAGATTACTCAGTCAACACGGACTCCCGTCTTGACACAACACCCTCCGTGACCAGACTACCCGTCTGCTATCCCAGCTCCTTGTTCGCATCCTCCCCACATCATCGTCTATTTGGGCTCCCATAGTAAACGAATAAATCTACTTTACGACTACGAGACCATATCCTAAGGTGTTTACATAGGACTTGTATCCTCTTACTTTATACTACTATCGATATATAAACATCTCCTATATCCATGAAGCAATTCCTACACGGAATAGTAAGGAACTGTGTGAGTCTGCCTCTTTGCTAGCCTTGTTTCACAGTTCCTTCATCACTGATCTAACATTGATACATCTAGGATGCGCTGTCCTGCAATATGTAACCAGACCACTGGAGTCCGATAGCTTCAGTATACCTTTTTGGGGGTAAATCAGTACTCGTATTGAAGCTTCTCGCTTATGGCGAGGCAGCGCATCCTACCAAGGTTAAGCCTGACGGGATTATCCAACCACCGGGCCGCTCCCTGCCCTATATCTACGTACATAACCAGACCCCCCGAATGCACCTTCTCGGAAAGAAAAGGAATCACCCCTCTGTGCCGGTGGTGCAGATTAACTTGTACGTATTTTGAATCCACCCGGGCTTCCGGAGTGGCTCGTCATACGACCCTTGGTTGTGCATACGAGTATTGAGTTCAAAAAAAAAAAAAAAAAAAAACACAGAATATGAGGTAAGTACACGGGAATTCAGGGTAAGTCAATGTGCAGGGTTGTGAATATTCGGCTAATCAAAAACAAGAGAATTCAGGGATTGCGAGTGAAAACTGGGTGGCAACGAGTGTGACTCAACCAGGCATACGTAGCACACTTGCGTATGCGCCAGTGGCTTCAGTGGCGATACGGATTTGTTTGAAGGCAATTCAGCCCCGTGCCAGCGTTGCAGCACGAGCAGGAACGGGTGTGATCGGACACAAAGGAAGAGATTGGGAGAGCTCCTAAGAACGTATGATAAATTGGATAGAAAGAGATTCGCCACCATTATTAGGGGAAGGAAGTTGAGATCAAAAACACGGATGTGACGGCGAAACGCTAATCACCATGAAAGCCCTGGGAATACGGAGCAAAGAAATGCTTGTTCAAGGAGAGAGGAACCCAGTTAATGCTCCTCGAAGCGCTAGTTACAAAGAATCCGAGCAATAATTGGCATTTTCGGCGGCCCCCCCCCACGAAACAATCCCCGCATCCTCAACCCCCTCTCTCGAGGTATAACCCGCGGTACCTGCAACCTCCTTCACCTCTGGCGCCCCAGCTTTCTCCCCCGAAGTCCAAGGTGAATTCCAAGCCGCTCTTCACACAGTCAATAGAGACGAATGTCTACCGCAGCATCTACTGAGACGGAATGAGCCACGCCACATTATAATTTGGCTAAACCGGATCCTGCACCTTTCCACTCTACAGGTTTCATCCTGATACCCGTGGGGTATCCTCAACTCCCTCCTCCAAGGTTCAAACGTAAATTTTCAGGCTGTCCTTCATACAGTCATAATTACCAGAAACTTCTTCCTAAGGATTTGAAATGATCTTCCCCGATAATGACTGTTGGGCTGTCACCACATGTGTGTTGCGGCATGCATTCTGTGCCCTTCCCATGTCGTTATTTCTTTCTTATTTCGCCATATATAAGTACCCTCCGATATCGTCATACTTAACTATCTGTTCCCTGTTTCGAGTATCTACAACCTTGTCTTCATGCAGTTTACCCATGCTCGTTACTCTCACACTGTCTTACATGAATGCTGACAAGCATATAGCATTACTACTTACGGATTTCTCTATGTTCTTTCCTATCTCCGTTAGTATGCTCTTCTCATGTACTTAAGACTCGGGATTCTCCCGCTCTAGATAGTCAATTCAATCAACTCACACTCCTGCTCGCTTGCTTTGCACATCTACTCCGCTGGTTACCCGCCTCTCACGCTGTCCACACATATCTATTTATCCACATTTTTAATAGGTTATGAGCCCGGTGCTATAGCCTCTCTTACCAAATAATCGAGTCTATTATCTTACTCATTATCCACCGTGGATTTCTATCTTGCTCAGCTACCTTTCAACATAGCCTCCTCCTCTGAGTCTGGCTCTGGATCGAGCAGTACTCCTACTCAGGCTGCCTCACAATCCTTCCCCCTTGGAGGGAAAGCGGGAGAGAGATGGGAGGAAGGGGTCTATCTAGGCTCCCTTGCCACTGTGATGGACGCAGAGATGCTAGGTGTAGTGCGTGCGTGGCAGGCGGGGAGGGCGGTAGTGGCACTCGACAGCCAAGGGGCTATCGGTCGGCTTCGCAACCTACGCTTTGAACAACCACGGTCATGGGTAGAGGATTTAGCGGTGGAGGAGATGGGGAAGGGCGGCAGAGTGGTGATGTGGGTGAAGGGGCATGAAGGGGTGGAAGGGAATGAGAGGGCGGATAGGAAGGCGAAGGAGGCGGCGTGGGTGGGCAGGAGGATGCTACGACCTGACATCGTTACACCGGCAGGCATCCGACAGGCCTTCCCCATGGGACGTCCTTCTAAGCAAATGAAGTGGAACCGGGAGGCGCTACGGGGGTTGACATATATAGTCACGGACCGAGGACCGCAGCGTTGGTGGCTGCACAAGGTGGGCAGGACGGCGGACCCTATGTGCGGGTTATGTGAGGAGGGGGTTGCGCAGAATGCTGCGCATCTACTGGGTTGTCCCCGGGTGGCAGATGGTAAGGGGCGGAGGTGGGAGGAGATATGGGAAGATCCGGAGTGGTGTGAGAGGCTAGCAGAGGTGGTGAGGCGGTGATTTCCTAAGTCACGGGCGTGGGATGCTTTCGGCGCGTTAGATATTAGTGTTCGGGGGGTATCTGGTCATGTACGTAGATACGGGGTAGGGAGCGGCCCAGCGGTTGGATAATCTCGTCAGGCCTAACCTGGGGGATGCTCTGCCTTGCCATAAGCAAGAAGCTTCAATGCAAGTACTGATTTATCAAAAAAAAAAAAAAAATCCTTCGCCCCCTCCTTCAAACTTGATTCCATTAAGAAGCTCTCAGATGACGGTGCAGGCTATCACTCATGGTCTAAACAAGTCTTATTACTTATTGACTCTTATGACCTCGATGACTTATTTGATGGCACCTCTACTGCCCCCTCTGACCCTGTTGAACTCAAAGCATGGAACAAGAGAAACGCACGAGCAAAGGTTCTGCTCATCACTTTAGCTGACCAATCTCTCTCCCCTCTCATTGCAGACCAAACCACAGCACGAGCAGCATGGCTTGCACTACAGGAACATTTCGACCGACGCAATGACACAACTCTCTTCTATGCTATCAAGTCATTCTTTGAACTATCTATGTCTCCTGACGTCTCCATGATCGAACACCTCAATATATTTGAAGCGGAACTTAGACGTCTCACTGACAGGCTCAATGAACAAGAAGCAACCTCTCCATACCAACATCTAGCTACCTACCTCTCAGATGACAATATTAAGTCTTAGCATGCCCTTATGACTCTCCCTAAATCCTTCCTGAATATCATTGATAACCTGAAGACTAAGACAGACCTTACCTACCTTGACGTCCGTACTCGCCTTCTTGAACTTGTCTCCTCCTCCGTTGAGCCTACCACAAAATCAAAGGCATTATTCAACAAAAAATCCGACAACAAAGACAAGAACAAAGTTCAGAAGCCGAACCCCACTCGTCCAGGCAAGGCTGCTCCAGTCACAGGCAACAATTGCACCTAGTGCAATGCAAAAGGGAAGCCATTTCAGGGTCATACTTACAAGACTTGTCATGCTCTCAAAGAGTATAATGCTACAAAACTCGGTACTCAGAACCCTCCTCCCTCTTCCAGCAAAGAGGTCATTCCCTACAGAGCTGCTACGGCTCAAGAACCCTTCACAGACAATGGCGTTGCCATGATTGTCTCCTCTCTCTCCTCCGCTCAGCTCGTTCCTCCCTCCAACTTCGCTGGTGCCTCTGCTAATTACACTACATATGAGGTATGGATCTTTGACACAGGTGCTTCATTCCATATCACTGCTGACTTCTCTCACCTTCTTGAACCAGTCCGTTGCCATATTGGCCTCACGGTTGATGGTGGAAGGGTGATGCATGCTACGCATCAAGGGAATATTTCTTTGAATCTTGAAGTTGCTGGAAGTGTAATCTCTGTTACCTTGTCTGATATTTTGTACGTACCGGATTGGAATAAGGCTTGTTTGATTTCTTGGAGGAAGATTGATGAGTTGGGACATTTTAGGATGGTTGGTGAAGATGGTATTATTGAAGTTAGGAAGAAGTTGGATAATTTAGTTATTATTTCCGCATCACTTGACCATGGCTCCTACCAAGTATACCCTATCGTTTGTCATGACAAGATCTATATGGCAGCCACAGATTACTGGCATCGTGCTCTTGGATACTCGTCTACCCAGTTCTGGTCCAATGCCTCAGATATCTATGAAGATGGTGCCATTCTCCGCTAACGACCAACCTCATACTTTTGTCCCTCATGTGCCAAATACAACTCGAAAGAATCAGTACCTACATCAGTCGATAATACAAAGGCTAAAAAACCCTTTGATCTTATTCACTCGGATCTAATAGGACCTTTTAAAGTCGAATCTCTAGGAAAACGCAAGTATATGTTAACCCTTGTTGATCACGCAACTCGATATGCTGAAGTAAACTTCTTCCATAAAAAGAGTGATGTTACTCGCTTCATCTAAGCATTCTGTAAAAGGACTAACACACAACCTGGACGATACCCTCGCTCATTCAGAACTGACCAAGGTGGTGAGTATGTCAATAAGGAACTGGAAGCTTACTTTATAGAATGAGGTATTAAGCACCAGACTACCGCCACCTATTCCTATGAATCTAATGACACTGCAGAGCGCTATAACCAAACTCTCACGAGTATGGTTCGACCCTCCCTCGACGATGCTCCTCCTTCCCTCTGGGCTAAAGCCCTTTTTTTTTTTTGGTAAATCAGTACTCGTATTGAAGCTTCTCGCTTATGACGAGGCAGCGCATCCCCGGGTTAAGCCCGACGGGATTATCCAACCACTGGGCCGCTCCCTGCCCCGTATCTACGTTCATGACCAGATACCCCCCTTTAGGAAAAACACAAAAACACGAAATTATCTCGCTCCAGTGAAAGGACCACACCACGATTCCACTCCACCCACCCGCTTCAAAACTGTCATGCCAGTAGGAATAACTCATGGTAGTGCATCTAGTACATGTACCCACCCACTTCCCTCGCAGACAGGGCATCCCTTATCTCTTCCCTCACACAGCCCGCAAGTCTCATCGGTGGTAGTTGACCTAGTAGGTGATGCTGCTCCAGTAGGTGCTGTTACCCTTTGCCCCCCTCTCTTTCCTCTTCCACCGCTGCTCAGACGATTCCAATCATATCTGGTGGTGCGGAAGAATTTTCTCCCCATACGTAGTCTACCTACCTCCTCTGCCGACCTTGTGTAGACCACCAGAGAAGATGCCACCTTCTCCGGTTCATGTCGTTTCAATAACCACCTGACTCCCATGACTTCCACACCGTCATTATCTTCCTCAATCCATCTTCTCATTTGCCCTGGCTTGTACCTAGTTGGTGCCCCATGCATGACTACCGCCTGTGCCCTAACCGAGGATGCCAAGAGTATTGGAGGTGCCAGCTCTGGAGACGCAGGGGGATTGGTGCTCCCCTGTTTCCTCTTCTTCTGCCTCTTCCTCCTAGCTTTTTCCGGAGTCGTCTTCCTACTCCTATACCCACTGTCTAATTCACTGTTTTCCTCTTCGTATGTGCTTAGGTCCTCATAGACCTGCCAACTGGTCGCCGACATAGTCTCCCCCTGCGTGCTGTCCCTGGGTACTTCCGGTGATAGCGACACCGCTTGTACTGCTGCCTCCGCATATATCCTGGGTACTTCTGGTGATAGTGACACTGCTTGTACTGCTACCTCCGCATATGTCTTCCCTGTCGAGGATGTCGCTTCCATTGCTGCTTCTTTCCCAGACAAGGGTGGAGATGGATCGGTCGCTGCATCTCGTGTGGTTTGTGTATCTGTCTGTATTCCTTTATCCTCCGGTGGCAGCGACTCATTGGAAATAATATCTTCCGCTGGCGTCTGAGTTGCTGCTTCTCGTGTTACTGTTTCCGGAGGTTTTGTCGGAGATTTTGGGACAGGTTGTTTGAACTTCTTCCTATGGTCAATTGTTTCCCAAGCAGTGCCGCAAAGATTGGCGAACCCCTGGATGAGAGAGAGCCGCTCTTCTTCCCACTCTTTAGTAGCCTGTGGGCAAGTCATGTTCAGCAACCCCCTGAATAAAAACAGTGTTCTCTCTGACATTGGTTTCGCTTCGTCCATCCGACTCCTCTTTTCCAGTCTCGCGCTCGCGCTCAGGCTACCATGGTTCGCGCTCAGCATATCGTGGGTCTAGCGTGGTTGCCGTCGGTCCGGATTACGTCTCTGCCTTGTTGACCATTGCTGACCAGCCTTTTCTTGAGCCGTACTGTGTAGAAGTTCGCTTCTACGTCGCGCGCGCGTGGTAATCGCCCCCTTTGCGCGTCAAGTTGTTGTGTTGAGGAGGATAGTTGTTTCATCTCTATCACAAGAGTCTCGCCATAAAGCCCGTACTTATGTGCATGTGAGTATGAGTTTGAAAGAAGGACCAAATTGGCTAAAGCCTTTAATTTGGCTGCCTACATCAAGAACCGCCTCCCTCACTCTGCACTTATAGCATCTGACGGAGTAATGCAACACGACCAGGATATGCAACAAAACAGTGGTAGGGTAGAACTCAATGGATTTTCAGTAGAATTGGATGGCAAGGGGCTCAAAAGCTACGCACGAGTTCGGAGAATAACCTTTGAAGTGCCCAAGAGCCCTGCATCAGGGAGTCCACGGAGGAATCCTGATATATGGCTAATACATGAATTGCGTGATGTAAATATATGACCAGGTAATAAACTCAAATAATATGATGGAGCAGAGTCTGGATACATTTCCTGGCCCCCTCACATAGTGCAAAAACCATGAAGTCAAGTCTGCACCTCGTGGTATGATGCAACATACATGAGCATGCACCCAAATAAGGGGGTCCGGGGCGGAAGTGCAATATAGCGGGTAAAGGCTCAAACTCGAGCAGTTTTCATCGGATTTGGATAAAAGGGTACTCAAACCGGACGCACGAGTCCATAGAACCATTTATAAACTACCTACGAGCCCTAGCTTATGGAGCCACTATGGTTATCCTGATATATGTTATGCCTAATGTTTTCACATGTAGATAGGAGAGTGGGCCTTGAACTATACATTAAGGCGGGTCTCTGTATATTCCCTTCTCTACCCACAGAGTGTGAAGCAAACAGACCCACTTATAGCCTCTGAAGAGCATACAGAACTTATGACTTGAGCCTATATAAGCGGAGGGGAGGGGGCAGGAGGGCGCGCAGTAACAGAACTATCAAAACAGCCCAGGGCCAGTACCAAGTGTCTCCCTATTAAACATATACTATTCTAAGTCTTCTATACAGCAATTAATGAGAACTAGATAAGGTCGCCCCAGCCACCCCCCCCATCCAAGCTAGGCAACTATTAGTACAACTTCATATGACCGAGGAGACTATAGGAACTCAATAATTTAAATAAATCTGGGTGAGAAAGAGGATCTTTTGAGTAAATTTACAACTTGGTTGGGCAGCGATTGAGAGATTAGATGCCCATAGATGCGTAGAGTACTATTGCTGAAAAAGTGGAAATCCAGGCCTAAGTATATAGATAATGGCTTAAAGCAAGTGTAGAGTACCTAGATTCCATACTCATAGTCTGGTAATTCATTTAACATACTAAACTCTTACCCTAGACTATTTTGGATACGCTTACTCCTAGGCCCTCCTCAATACCTACACTCCCCTAATTTGGGTATATGCTCATATGTGTTCCATCATACCATGAGGTGTAGACTTGACTTCATGGTTTTTGCACTATGAAAGAGGGTCAGAAAATGTATCCAGACTCTACTCTATCATATTATTTGAATTTAATAACTGGTTATATATCCATATTATGCAATTCATATATTAACCATATATCAGGATTCCTCCCTGAAGTCCCTGATCTAGGGCTCTTGGGTACTTCAAAAGTTATTCTATAAACTCGTACATAGCTTTTAAGCCCCTTGCCATCCAATTCTACTGAAAATCTATTGAGTTCTATCCTACAACTGTTTTGTTGCATATTTCGGTCGTATTGCACTACCCCGTTGGATGCTGTAATGAAAAACCCCGTTTTTTTTTTTTTTTTTTTTGGTAAATCAGTACTCGTATTGAAGCTCTCGCTTATGACGAGGCAGCACATCCCCTCAGGTTAAGCCTGACGGGATTATCCTACCACTGGGCCGCTCCTGCCCCGTATCTACGTACACGTGACCAAATACCCCCCATCGAAGATATTCGCACCCCAAAAGAATGCAAATCAAAAGAGAGTCGCCACAATCACCCCCTGACCACTCCCGCCAGTTTCTCACACCACTCCGGGTCCTCCGAAAACCCCGTTCGAGGTACTCTTTAATGTCAAACCAACTCTCTCACATTTACATCCTTTCTTCTCCAAGTGTTTCATCCATATTCCTGAAGAAAAACGACCAGCTGGAATAAAGCTTCATGCCCAGGCACTTGAAGGACATCTCGTTGGTTATACAGGGTCAGGTCATATGTTCCGTATTTATATTCTATCTCAACATAAGGTAGACACTTATCGGCAAGTTAAGTTTGAACTGTCATCATCTTATACCTCTGTTGATATTCACTTCCCTCCTCTATCTGTTGATATTCCATCAACACCACCTGTACCTCTACGACCTTTAATACCAGACACTTCTACTTCCAATATTACATCTCCATCTCTTTCTTCGCCTCCAGAGTCAGAGAGAGCTACCGAATCTCCTATTGATGGTCCCTCAACTCCTCCTCACTCAGCATCGGCCAACACTCCTGCTGCTCCTAAGTCGACTCGAACAAAGCAGTTTGCTGAACCTCCAGCAACTCCTAAGCTCGACTACAAGTCTTACCCTCAACGTTCTTGGAAGCAACCCGACCGTTTCTCTGACTCTGGTTGGGCTCGACTTGTGGCAGAACCGAATAGCTATAAAGAAGCTATGGCCTCCCTTGATGCTGACGCATGGCAACAAGCTATGCTTGAGGAATACCAGTCAATTATCGATGCTCAGACATGGACAGTTCATGATATATCGGAATTATACTCAGGTCAACAACCTGTTGGATCTCGGTGGATATATAAGATCAAGCACAATGCAGATGGATCGGTTGAACGTCATAAAGCTAGGATCGTTGCAAAGGGCTATTCTCAACAAGAAGGCCTTGATCATGATGAGACTTTTGCACTAGTGATGCGGTATGACTCCTTACGACTCATCATTGCCTTTGCCAACCACCTCTCTTTTGACATGGAACAACTCGACATAAAATCAGCATTTCTGAATGGCGATCTTAACGAAGAAATCTGGATGATACCCCCTCCTGGTATTGGTTTGGATGGTAAGATTCTTCGTCTACGCAAAGCCTTGTACGGACTAAAGCAAGCTCTTCTCCAATGGTTCGAAAGACTATCTTCTATACTTGCTGAACTCGGCTTTATCTCTCTTCCATTCGACCCTTGTGTGTTTATCAACATGGAACTTAAGGTAATACTTGTTGTATATGTTGACGATATTACCTAAGTAGGCAAGAACACAAAGATTAAGATCTTAATTGATCATCTTAAGTCCTACTTCACGATCACTATAAAAGGCGGTCTCAAATACATCCTCGGAATCGAAGTTATCCAAACAGGAAATGGACTACAACTCTCAACGTCAATACATCACCAATATCCTCGAACGCTTTGGACTTCAAAACTGTCGATCAGTTCTCACTCCTATCGACCTCAAAGAACAATTGGTTAAGGCTGACGGTTCAGAACCTCCTTATGAACGTACCTTATACCAATAGATGATTGGTTCCCTCATGTATCTCGTTACTTGTACTCGTCCTGATCTTGCTTTCTCTGTTTCTTTTCTCTCACGCTTCTCTTCTCTCACGCTTCTCTTCTCATCCTCTTAAATGTCACCATACTGCTGTTAAAAGGGTTTTTCGTTATCTTGTTGGAACTCGTAATCTCTCTCTTAATTATCAACGTTCACCTATTTCATCTCCTTTATTACTTACTGGTTATTCTGACGCTGATTATGCTGCTTGCCGTGATACCCGTCATTCTGTTACTGGTTATGTCTTTCTATTAAACGGTTGTGCTATTTCTTGGTTGTCAAAGAAGCAGAACTCGGTCTCCGCCTCTACAACTGAATCCGAATATATGGCACTCTCAAAACCGCTCGTCAGGCACTCTGGTATATTTACGCATTCTCACAGATTGGACACTCTATTCCTGTTCATATCTACGCAGACAGTCCCACAAGCATCAACGTTGCAGAAACCTTAGTCAATAATCCTCGAACGAAACACATCGACGTTGCTTATCATTTCACAAGAGAACAACTTATCCTCAAGTCTTTTACCCTCAGCTATGTCTCTTCTGATGAAAACCATGCAGACCTTATGACAAAAGGACTCAAACTCGTTGTACATCATCATCATCTCAACAGTCTCGGGCTTACAGAATGAGAGAGAGTGTTGCGGCATGCATTCTGTGCCCTTCCCATGTCGTTATTTCTTTCTTATTTCGCCATATATAAGTACCCTCCGATATCGTCATACTTAACTATCTGTTCCCTGTTTCGAGTATCTACAACCTTGTCTTCATGCAGTTTACCCATGCTCGTTACTCTCACACTGTCGTACATGAATGCTGACATGC
>WHUY01000117.1:0-89883 GCA_015179035.1 Tirmania nivea | reverse complement strand
GTGGTGATAACCTCATATAATATAGTTAGTTAGTTGATGATTAAAGGAATTGACTTAGCACCTATACCTGTAGAAAGCCTTTTAGAAAAGACTCTAATATTTCGAAGTATGTATTTAACTATACCTACTGAAGATAGAATTCTACTCTCATAAACATTACATAAAGTAGTAGGGGGTAATTACTTAATATTATTTTATATTTATGAATAATATCTATTTTACTTATTCTATAGCTATGACTGAGCACCTATCATAAGGTAACATTCAGCCCTACTATAGGTACCTGAGCTCTTATAAAACCACTTTAGATATCCATATAGACTCTAGGTATACTTATAGTAGTATAGTATAAGTATTTCTAATACTTATCTATAAAGATAAGTATATGAAATGAGAATGAAACTCGAAGTGGTATATAATCATCATAGATGGTTAAGACCCTTATAACACGCCCATAGACCCTTAAGAGAGTTATGGTTTAAGTTTCATAAGTATCTGATCAATAGTTCAATAGTTATACCTAGATTAATACCATGACTATATACATATATACTAGCTATACTAGCTATTACTATAAAGTCTTAGTATTACCTTGAACTAAAGTTATTACTCTGAACTTTAGGAAAATAACTTAGTAAAAATAAATAAAATAATAAAGCCATAAGGATGTACTTTAGACCAAAGTGTATCCAGTGATATTATAAGGGAGTATACCCTATACTAAAGTCAAAGATATAGTTAAAATATAAAGTTTTCTAAATTTAATATTTTAAAGTTGTATGTAGGCCTATTTATCGCCCTAATTCCATTTTCGCAATTCATTTTATAATTAAAGTAATATACATAGACTTATAAGACTTTTAGTAAGGTTAAATAAATTTATAAGAAAGTTTATCTATTGCTGATAACAACTCTATGAATAATATAGGTATCGAGATGAATTTCGATTCTATAATCTTCTACATATTAACGTCTATCTAATGATAATCTATTTGTGACCTACAAGTCTTTATTAATAGAATTATAAGCAATTAAAAATTATTTTCAATAGACACTAAATACTATTAAGAAAATACTACTACAAGCTCAAATAAGATGACTCTATAATAATATTAGATATTTATTTGATAGTATTAGGCATTGGTATTATATTGGAAGTAGAAATTAGTTATCTTAGCTAAGTATTCTTTAATAAAATAAGTCGGCTTAAGTGAAGTATATAAAATATATAGGTATGGGAATCTTTTCTATATTCAAGCTAGTAACCTATAATAATAAGCATAGATTATGACTGTATTAATAAAGGTATAGATAGTATAATACCTAAGAAGAAATTCTGAAGAGTGACAAGTAGGTGCATATCTTCTAAAAATATTTTATCAAAAAATATCTACTATCACTATATATTATAAATAGTGAGAGTAGTTCTTAGTTGAAGTTAATTCTACTATTAAGAGTATTCGAAGGCAAAAGCACTTTAAATATACGAAGCCTATAAAGTTCTAAGTCTAGTAAAACTTTATATCTAATTAATATAGAATTTATTATATATTGTAAAATAAAATCTGTTAAGAAAGACTAAAGTGGAATTGAACTTTACTACTATAGGATTATATTTTATATTATAGAATAGATATTGTTGTGATAGGATAAGTATAGCTGTCCTATTTTCTAATTATAAGAGTACCATAAGAGTTAATAGGGTACCTGTAATATTACTTTGTAGATAAGTAATTCTTATCTTATTTGTATACTATATACTCGAATCATCATGTCTAACTTCCAAATACTAAGAAAACCTCATCAGTATTACCAATCTCTTATACTCCTAGATATTACATCTCATGCTATTATATAACAACCATATAATCTTCTATAACCAGTAATAGATATAGAAGATAAGTACTAAGACATACTAATAGAAGATATCCTATCTTGAAAGATAGAATCTTCTAGGTAGTAGCTCTAATACTTTCTAGATAAACTGATATCATACTTGCAAGAGTTTTTACTAGGTCTATTATATTAGTAGGAACTAACCCAATAACTAACTCATTAAGTAGGTAGTAATACCTCTTTATAATGACTATAATATCTATTACTATACTCTACAAGAGCTACAAATCTTACTATCAGTCAAGAACAATATGACTAATTATTGGCTTGTATTATTTAAGATGGAGCTACTAAGTTCAATTGCCAATGAACCGAACTAGCAGATCTTACTAGGAGTCTACAAGTATAAGCAGGTCTATTGGTCAAATCTCAAAAATCTTATAAAGTAGGGTTTGATAGAGTAAAAGTTATATGTAAGAATCTTAAATTACTACAGTAGTAAATAACTAAGGAAGTAGCTATACTTAAGGGTCAAATATAGAGACAATAGGATGTAGTTCAATGATTGACTATATCTATTAGTAAAGTATTAGAGAAATAGTAGAAAGTACTGACTAATAAACTTATATAGGATATAGGAGCAATTATTGATGCAGCCAAAGCTAAGTTCGATACTATTAAGGCTGATATAGGTAAGGTAAGTAATTGGATACAAAAAGCGATCAAACAAGAATAAGATAATCACATTCAAAGTTGTGAGATGAATCAAGAATCGGTAGAAGCATTATTCCAATTAATGCAGACTTATAAACCTAAGCTCAAGGACTTATAAGAGTAACTAATCGACTAACTAAACTTTACCAAATATACTTAGTCAATTAATATAGATAGCTTTATCCACGATTTCTACTCCAGTCTCATAGGGAGTCTCGTACCTCTACTACTATCACTTTTACCTCCACCATCTCCTCCTCCTCTAGTAAAGAAAATTAAGGTTCTTTCTGAAAAAAAATAACTCTAAAACATACCACTATCTCTGAAGTTCGATAGAACTTTAAGTAAACTGAAGGAATTTCTAATAAAGATAGACTATACCTTTAAATATATACTGCTAAAATACTTTACCTATAGTAAGAAAATCTTATTTATAGTAGACTTACTTAAAAGAGGAGCTAGCACCTAGTATTATATCAACTAACATAAGTAAATACTAGATCCTAACTTCATATAGTTTGAATAGGAAATATTTAATATTTTCAAATAAGAATTTATTAATACTTATTAGAATTAGTATAAGCAGTAGGATATAAAGGTCTCCTTTAAGAATATTATAGGAGCTCTATTCACCCTTATAGTACTCTAGCAACTAAAGAATAGAACGGCTGTACTTATACTACTGTAACGATATTTATTCTACTACTCAGAATAAAATTCTATAGCAGAAAGTTTAATCTACTTTAATCCTTTCTAATAGATCTTATTTTGCAATACAAAATAAATCTTTCATTAGTTGAGAATATAATAAATTAGATTTAGAACTTTATAAGCTTTGTATACTCAAAGTACTCTTGCTTTCAAATACTCTTGATGGTAGAATTAAATTCAACCAAGAACTACTTTCACTATTTATAATGTATAGTAATAGTAGATATTCTTTGATAAAATATTTTAGGGGAAATGCACCTACCTATCACTTTTTGGAATTTCTTCCTAAGTGTTATACTATCTATGCCTTTGTTAATACAGTCATAATCTATACTGATTATAATAGGTTACTAGCCTAAATGTAGAAAAGATTCTTATGCCTATAGGTTTCATATATTTTATTTAAGCCAACTTATTCTATTAAAGAATACTTAGCTGAGATAACCAATTTCTACTTCCAATATACTACTAATCCCTAATACTATTGAATAAATACCTAACAGTATCATAGAGTCATCTTATTTGAGCTTGTAGTAGTATTTTCTTAATAGTATCTAGTATCTATTGAAAATAATTTTCAACTGTTCATAACTCTATTAATAAAGACTCGTGAGTCATAAATAGATTATCATTAGATAGGCGGTAATATATAAAAGATTATAGAATCTTAGTTTATCTTAATGCCTATATTATTCATAGAATTGTTATCAGTAATAAATAAACTTCTTCATAAATTTATTCAACCTTACTAAAGGTCTTACAACTCTATGAGTATTACTCTGATCATAAAATGGATTATGGAAATGAAATTAGGGTAAAGAATAGGCCTAGATACAACTTTGAAATATTAAACTCGAAGAACATTATATTTTAAGTATATCTTTGGCCTTAACTTAGAATACACTCCTTTATAATATTACTAGATGTACTTTAGTCTAAAGTACGTCCTTGTGGCTTTATTATTTTATTTATTTGTACTGAGTTATTTTCCTAAAGTTTAAGGTAATAATTTTAGTTCAGAGTAATACCAAGACTTCAAAGTAATAGCTAATATAGCTAGTATATATGTATATAGTCAATATATATATATATAGTTAGGGTATTGATCTAGGTATAACTATTGAACCATTAATCAGATACCTATGAAACTTAAACCATAGCTCCCTCAAGGGTCTATAGGCGTACTATAAGGGTCTTAACTATCTACGATAGTTATATATTACTTCAAGATTTATATCCATTTTATATACTTATCTCTTATAGACAAGTATTAAAAATGATTGCACCATACTGCTATGAGTATATTTAGAGTCTATATAGATATCTAGAGTCATTTTATAAGAGCTCAAGTACGTATGGTAGGGCTGAATATTACCCCATAACAGTGCCTCCCCTTTTAAGGTCCTTATCCACAAGAACCTAATTAATTATATAAATAGAATTAATATTGCTACTAACAATTATAAATAGAGCTTGAGAACTAGTCCTTATATACAATAGCCGAAACACAGCTGCGTACATCTCATTGTACCTTTAGAACAGAAAATAGCATAAGAAATATAAGTAGAAAATAAAAAATATATAAAAGATAATTCTAAAAACCTAAAACCTAAATAGAAAAAAATAAAAAATCCTTACAAGATAATATTAGGGTCCTATGGCTTACAAAGATTATTCAGATGGAATTTCCGAATGATTTCAGAGCCTCTATCCTTCAAGTTCTTATATAGTTCTCATATATTGTTACTAGGACTATAATTCTTCCAAAAGACCAAATACATAACTTATCCCTTTTTAAGTTTACTTATCCTAACCTTCTCAATCTGGTACTCAGATTCTTTGAGACCGATAGGAGGGAATGTTGGCAAACATCTACTGGCAATTATGTTAAAGTAGTAGGGTTCCAACAGACTAATATAGAAGATAAGGTATGTTTTGCCTGTACTTAAGGGAAGTTCTAATGCATAAGTATAAGTACTAATAAGTTGTTTAATTCTGAATTTATCACAAAGCTTATAGTTAAGCTTCTTGGTCGAACACCTAGTTTTAATATTCTTAGCATTGACTATAACCTAGTCTTCTACCTTAAATATCAGTTCCTTCTCTGTCACCTTGAGATTGTAATATTTTAATATATGGGCCTACACTACCTTTATATTCTCTCTCATAGCCTCTCTCATTACGTACAGAGTTTCGACTGTCTTAGCTGCCTTAGAGTTGTTGGATTCGGTTGAGCCTTCAGTTAGGTTCTAGAAGTTGTTCTTAGGATATTAGGTATATGCTGTATAGAAGGAAGTACATTTAGTATTAGAGTAGACAGTATTATTATAACAGAACTCAGCAAATGAAAGTAACTTAACCTAGTTATCCTAATCTCAATAGCAATGTATTTATAGATAATACTCTAGGATCTATTTGACTAGTTCAGTTTGACTATCTATCTGGAGGTGATATGCCAAAGACTTATCCAACTTAACTCCTAACAACTATATAACTTTTATCTAAAATGAATTTGTGAACACCAAATTCCTATCCAAAACAACCTTCTTTGATAACTCATATAGTTTTTATACCTCTTTGACAAATATCCCAACTAACTCTTTAGCTTTTTAGTTCTTTAAAAGAATAAAATATACTATCTTGATAAACCTATCAATAATAATCTAAATTTAATTATACTCCTTAACTAGAGGTAAATTAGTAATGAAATCCATCAAAATATATTCTGATAGCCTATAAAGAATTGGAAGAGGTACAAGCTTACTATATTTCTTGTCTCGTACTATCTTGTTATACTGGCAAGTGTCATATATATAGACATAGTCATGTATCTAACCTTCTATGTTTGGCCAATAGTAATTTTATTTTATTAGTTCACGAGTCTTATTATATCCAAAGTATCCTGTAACTTTAGTATCATAGCTCTGGAATACCACCTTTAGCTTGAGTGAGTTGTTGTCAAGAATATACAAATATTTTTCATAGGTTACTATATCATCTTCTAAACTATAGTATATAAGACTAGAATACTCTTTACTAAAGTTTAATACATTCTGAATCCCTAACTGCTTCTTATTCATGAGGCCAGCCTCTAGGATTTCCTTCAACCAAGTTGATTCTTCTATCTATGAGGTCTTTACTGCTATAATTTGATATGTTACTAGTATCTCCTTATCTAAACCTAGTTAGAATTGATCAGGTTTGAACATTCGAATTGTATGGTCCTACTTCTCTACTTCTTTTTCCAGGTTATGATCAATCTAACGAGAAAAGGTATCAGCATCACCATTCTTGTCACTTGGGTAGTAGATAATCCTAAAATTGAACTGAGTTTGTATTTTTGCCCACTTAGCCTGCCTTCAATTGAGTAACTTTATGGAATTAAAGTACTCAAGGTTCTTGTGATCCATATATACAATTATCTCCTCAAGGGTATTTTTTAAGAAGTATTTCCATTTCTGAAAACAGTTGATAATTACTATTATTTCCTTATCATGGATATTATAATTAAGTTCTGCTAGGATGAAGCTCTTCAAGTGGTATGTAACTGGGTACTAATGACTATCTAATTCCTTCTAAGATAGGATACCACTTTTAGCTAGATAAGACGTATCTGTCTCGATCATCTTTAGTCATTTAAGATAATAATAATATAGTATTGGAGCTATAGTGAACTTATATTTTAGCTTATCAAAGGCTTTTTGATACTGCTGTATCCAATTTTGAGGAACTATATTATACATAAGTATTTCAATTAGGAAAATCAAACTACTAAAGCCTTTAATAAACCAGTAATAGAAATTAGCAAAACCAATAAATATTTGCACCTCTTTGATATTCCGAGGGGCTTACCATATGAGGATGTCCTTGACTTTCTTTTAACCTATTTGTATCCCTCTAGTACTGACTTTAAATCCTATGAATTCTACCTTGAGGATATGAAAGATACACTTATTAATATTAATACAAAGGTTATTCTCTCTTAGCTTCTATAATACCCAACAGATAAGCTTAACATGTTCCTCTTTAGTCAGAGTATATATAAGGATATTATCAATATATACAATTATCTCTAGATTGATTCTCATAGATAGAATATTATTAATATATTGTTAAAAAATAGATGAAGTATTAGTTAGTCCAAAAAGCATAACTGTATACTCATATAAATCGTATCTAGTCTTGAATGCTATCTTCTACTCATCTCCAGCTACTATTCTTAGTAAGTTAAACCTAAGTTTTAAGTTAAGTTGGGAGGAAACCTGTAAAGTACCAACTTGTTTTATGAGAGTAATCATGAGTAGTAGGGGATACTTATCTTTTTTGTAATAGTATTGAGGCCTCTATAGTCTATAATTATTCGAAGCTTACTATTAAGTTATTTAATGAAAAAAATAGGAGTGCCAGTACTACTTTTGCTTGGTCTAATCTTACTAATTTGGAGCATCTCATTAAGATATTCTTTGAGAAGCTCTAGTTTATTGGGGGAGAGGGAGTATAACTTTCCTGATAGTAGACTTTTTCCTTCTTCTAACTCGATTGTTATATCATATTATAATAATTGATACTAGATAGTAGTTATTTAGTACCATTTAAATAATCTATATCTACTAGAACGGATATATGTATATACCGTTTCTGCTGAGAGATTGCTTCAGTATCATAGTAGTTGTCAGGTAGAGAGTTCTATTAGGAACGTTAATTAACAAGTGTAATTTCCACTTAGATTATTTGCTAACTAACTAATCTATTGTAGGTTGTTATCTGTCTAAGTAGTTTGAGGAGGAGATTCCAGAGGAGAATTTATACTTATTTTATACTTATTTAATAACATATCTAACAGTTTAGAATATATGAGATATGATACTTGCTATGGAGTAGTGCTATATGAGTCATAAGAAATATGAGTCATAAGAAATATATAAGTTATAGGAAATATGAGTTATAGGAAATATATGAGTTATAGGAAATAGGACTATACTAAGGCTATATAATATTCCCAAGTTTATACATAAGATGGCAAGTTGTGCTGAATAACTAACTACCAGATTTAGCAGTTATGAAATAATAATAGATATAGAAAATACAAGATAAAATAATAAGAAATAATATCTCTTATTATATTTTCCTACTTTGAACAGATTTTACTGTATTAATAATTCTGTTCTGTGATCCTAGCTTCCACGCATTCTATCTTAAGGGATAGTTGAAGTATATTGGTATTAATATATTTATTGTTAGTAGATTTATTTATAATATAGTCCTATTCTTACTAAATAAGAGCTCGAGTTTTGGCTCTTGTCTGAAGTCTTTGTTTTCCTCTTTTGGTATGTCCTCTCTTGAAGATGTCTTCTAGACTTTCTCTGACCCAGATATCCTGAAGAATTTTAGTAGTAATATTTTTAGTATTTACTTAAAAATCATGTTCTAGAGTATATCCTAACCATTTAACCTTATATTGACATTTACCAAATTATGGTACTGTTCTGAATTCCAATACCTTTTCAACTTTATATCAATTATCATTAATTAGTCTCAATTCTAGAAATCATCTTTTAAGGAATTGAGTATGATTGTTTTGATAATATAGTTTAAGTTTTGAAATATAAAAGGTATCATATATAAGATTGAGGTCAGGTTGAGGGGATAAGTTCCGACAATAATTATTTTGAACATGATTAACAGATGTGATCAAGAAAGGATCTAACTATCGAGGTTTTAACTTGGGTAAAACATTTAGTATGTTTATATTTTTTGAGGACATTATAATTTATTGTTCAACTAAGAACTTAACTGGGTTATGATATTTATTTACTTATATCACTTGTTTCTTCTTGATATCATAAAGTACCTATAAAATATTATTGTGATATTCATTTACTAGTGCAAATGCATTAATAGGATAAAGTAGTAGAAATACTCCTTAATATGTACTGATTTCTAGTAAAGTTATGAAGGGACTACTTTTTCTGGCATTATTAAATCTAGAGTTCAGCTTTAACTGTATCTTAGACAATTTATATAGTCAGTCAGATCCTTTGACTTTATATGCTTTTACTACTTATAAGATTTTCTTATTCATGATCTCAGATTGTCGATCTATATAAGGGTGATATATAGTAGATGGTTTCAATTTGATTTCATTCTTTCTAGCCTAATCCTGGAAGTATAATTCTATGAAAAGAGTATTATAATCAAAAACAATATATAAAGGATATCCTATAATTGAGACTACATAAATATCAAAAGAAGCAGTACATTGTTCTACTATGAAATTATTAGGAATAGGGATAAGAAACTTAAATCCTGATTATCTATCGAAAATCTTTCAAAGTCATAAAATATAGATAATGTGTTCTTCATTGGCAGGCATATTCGGATACAAAAGAGAATATTTGATAAAGACAAGAGCTAACCTAAGGAAATCTATCGAAATATCTAACTAAGGTCTTTCTAGTACATATAAAGGTGTGACTAGTCTGAGAGGTGGTTTGTTAGAATACTTTATCTATTAACAAGTATTACAACTTCTGATATACTCTTTAACTGACTTAGAGAAGGACTAGTATTAGTATTAGTCAGTAAAATATTTCATAGTTTTCTCATTTCCGCCATGAGCTATTGCTTCATGTATTTTATTGATTACTAGCTCGAAATAGTTCTTACTTTCAATATTGAAAGTACTAGGCAAGACCAATCTCCATTGTCCATATATGTTTTTGATATATAAAAATCTATCTCTGATCCTATAATCCTTATGCTATTCCAAGGTATTATAGTAATCCTTCTAGATAGAGTATACCTTCATACATACTTGGTATACTACTTTCATTCTATCTCCAAGATCTAACTATTGTATAATAAAGAAATCCTTATTGTCTTCCCAACTATTAGTGATATACTTGTCATTGATAAGCTTATTAAGGGTTAGTTCAATCTATTAATTAAAATTAATAACTATTAGTTATTTCTTTTCACAGGTAGTAGCATTATGTCCTAGTTATTTATAGAAGTCGTAATGTTGTTTAGAAGATCGAGATAATTCTATGAGAATAATAGTAGGAGTTTCATTAACTGCTACTCACTTTTAAGAATAAGTAGTAACTGCAGTAGTTTAGAAGATGTTATTAATGTTACTTCTAAAAAAAGTTAGTATAGAGTTCTATGGCTATTGAGGTATGATTGGTATGTTTCGGTAGATTTCTCTCATATAGTTACTGAGCACTTCTTCATAAAAGCTGGTAAGAAGAGGAATAGAAACTAATTCGGCTATTTTTTTATTAGAATCTTAGACTATGTTGACATTGTCCAAATAGTTCTTGAGAAATTTCTTCTTTTTCTGAAGAATTAAATCTATGAGGATATAGTTGAGGCTGTCGTATTTCAGAGTATTGCAAATAGTTTAGATTTCAACTGTAAATGTGCAATTATACATCATATAAGAGCTGCCATATACGGGATAGTAAAAATCTTAGTATGCAGATCAATGTATATACTTATATTATTGATAGTTAGTATAGATAAGAGTGATATTAATAGGAGTTGGTATTGATAGAGGAGTCAAAGGCTCCTTTTCTTTATCCTTGGTTGCTGCTTGTAGAATGGGTTCTACTTTAGGTTCTTTAGTATTGTTAGGCTAGTACCTATTGAATAGTTCAGTATCAATAGAGGTGAGAGATTTTTTGTCAGAGACTTTTGACTTATAGCTAAGTACTTCGTACTTATAGTCATCTTCTGCTTTACCTTCAGCTTTATAGTAGGGGCAAGAGAAATGCTGTTCGAGCTCTATAGCTCTTCTATTGTACTTTTTGAAGTCGCAATTGATATACTAGAAGTTGATGGCTCTGTGAGAAACTATTGTATAAGATGAAGCTTGAGGGTATAAAGAAAAGATTAAAGCATTGGTATGAAGATAAGAAAGAGGGTTAATACTGATAGAAATATAATTATCCTCAGTAGTAGAAATATTAGGGTATTTATATTTTCTTGATAAAGTATCTACTATAAAATTCTCCTTTCCTACTATATACTAAATTTTGCAATCAAATTCTCTAAGGACTTCCTACCATCATCTGAATTTCTAGGTAGCAGATTTCTGAGTACAAAAGGTGACCAATAGTTTATGATCTGTAAGGATAGTGAATTTATAACTGTTGAGTTGTACTTTAAAAAATTTTAATAGGTCAATAATTACTAATAATTGCTTTTAGAAAGTTAAGTAGTTTAATTGAGCTGAATTAAATTTTCTAGAGTAAAAGCATAATAGTCTGATATATGTAAGGGGGTTTTGACTAATCTACGATCTTAAACCTATATCACTAATATTATAAATTAAGTATTTGGGTTCAGTAGATGCATTATTCCAAAGTTTTAAAATATGAGGAGAATTTATGAGTTTTTTCAGTTTTTCAAATACTGCATTATATATATCTGTCCATTCCTATTTCTTAGTCTCTTCTTATAATTCTGATAATGTACTTGCATAAGATGCCGAGCTAGGAATAAAATGATTAAGATAATTAAGGATTCTGAGAAAGTCTCAGAGGTCTTTCATCTTTTTAGGAGTAGGAAAGGTTAATATTATTATTCTCTATATAGGATCAATATGAAGTCTATCTGAGGTCAGAATATAGCTTAAGATCTCCAGTGTATCTATAAAGAACTGGTATTTACTTATCTTTAGAAAGAATTCTTTATCTTATAAGCATTGCAATACTATCATGAGAGTAGCAACATACTATTTATAGGTCTCAGTAAAGATAATAATATTATTAATATAGACTATTAAATCCTTATAGAGCCTGTCCTTGAATACTTCATATATTGTTCGAACTATAGTAGCTAGCGCATTACAGTTTCCTTGTTATATAACTCTGTTTCTATAATATTCTCAATATGTGTAATAAAAGATGTTATTTCTTATTATTTTATTTATCTTGTATTTTCTATATTTATTATTATTCCATAACTGCCGAATCTGGTAGTTAGTTATTTAGTGGAACTGGCCGTCTCGTATATACTCTCGAAGATGTTGCACAGCTCTGACATAGCTCCATTCCTATGACTCATATATTTCCTATAACTTATGTATTTCCTATGACTCATATATTTCCTATAACTCATATATTTCCTATAACTCATATAGCACTGCCCCGCAGTAAGTGCCATATTCTATGTATTCTGAACTGTGAGATACGTTGTTGAGCAAGTATGAAAGGAGTATGAATTTCCCTCTGGAATCTTCTCCTTAGACTACTCAGACAAATAACAACCAACTACAGATTAGTTAGTTAGTAAACAATCTAAACAGAGATTACACCTATTAATTAATATTCCTAACGCAACTCCTTACTTGACAACTACTACCCTTCTGAGACAACTCTTCAGAAGAACCGGTATACACATACATCCGTTCTAGCGGATATAGATTGTATAAACGGTACCGAATGACTACTGTCTAGTATCATTCATTACATTTTTTTTAACATCAAAAGTTAATCTCTACTACCTTTTACCTCATCCCAAGGCCTGATCAACCTTGGCGATATTCTTCTACACTTTTAGTGTAACGCATCTCGAATAAACAACGACGTCATAAATTCAGCTAGCTATAACAACAACCAACGAGACATCAGACTCTCAACTGCAGTATACCCACAAGACTTAGAAGCAAGCTAAGCAGAGCTCTAACGGGCAGTGGTTCCCCACATAAAAGTATCCCACCCCCGTTCCTGACACTTTTCCCAATACCCTCGACAAAGAAACTTGCACTCCTGGCAATCCAAAATACCACACTGGAAACGCATAACGTGGTACATAAACGAAAAACCGGCACCATAGGTCCCAGGAATAATCGGCGCAACAAGGAAACGATCATCATCCCACGGCTCACGAACTGCCTCCTCCATACCAGACAACATCTCAACGAAAGTCTCAACACCCTCAACATCTACTTCAACATTATAATCAGAAAAGAAACACTCTTGCCGGACGACTCAGAAGTAGGAGACGAATCAGGTCCGTAAAACGTATTCGGACTTTGCCAAGCCGCCGTACTACCATCACCATCAACCGAGCCAACATTATCCTCAGTCGAGCGGATATCCAACAAATCTTCTTCAACAACACCGCCAGAACAATAAGGCGCTAAAGCGGAAAAGTAACTTGAAGATCGAATCTGTCGATCGAACCCAATAGGTTGCGGAGCGATAATCGACATCGAAGCGAACCTAAAACAAGAGTCAGCATCAGACAGAATGGCATCTGCAGCTGGAAAACGGACTAAGAGGTCAAGACGTGTGACTATGCTACCTGAAGAAATTCAAGAATTAGTTAATCGCACTCCCAAAAAGACTAGAGTCATTAATCCTGCAACGGAAGAAGTAATAGAGCCAAGTTATAAGGAAAAAATAACTCTGAAACACATGTCTAAATATCCATCAGACTATGAAGTTTCATTTGAAATGGTTCTTCCCTTTGCAACAAAACCATTTTTTGATGAACATATACCCCATATATATGAAATCTTAAAATATGCACAAATCCTTGGAGTAACACAGGAATATCATCCTGCGGATACTGGACTCTTAATGGAAGCAGCAGTAAGACACTATCTATGGCAAACGCCATATCCATTTGAAGAAAAGGATTTGGAATTAAAAGCATTTCTTAGAGAGGAACTAAGAAAACCAATGGTAGGACTTTTGAAACAGAAGCATTGGCTTATAGAAAATTGGGATGAATTAATGGCCTTTATGCTAAGTGGTACTCACCTGCAAGAAATTCCCACTTCAGCGGAAGATTGGTTTAAGCCAATCCCAGGATTACCCGAAACGTTTGCTCGAACTCCAACGAAGGATAAAGGCAAAGGTAAAGAATCTACTCAGAGGAATACTGCGTCAGCACAAGAAGCAGGAAGCTCCAAAACTCCTCCACCTCCCCCAGACGAAACACAGGAACCAGACGACAATGAAGAAGATGAAGATAATAACAACAATAGTGGAGAAAATGAAAATACCGGGCAACAACAACAACAATTTGGAGCACAAGGCGGACCAGACGATAATGATCCAAGCGATAGCTCTGATTCAGATGATAGTATCTCATCAGTAGCTAGTATACCCAAACCCAAAAGGACTCAACGAGAAAAATCGGTAGAACATCAACAATGGGAATCTACCACTGGAATGATTTTGGCAAACAACCTCACTTCATCCAAGAAGATAAAAGGAATCAAAATTGATTCACCAGAAAAACTCAACGGTACTGACAAAAAATGGCGAGACTCACAATATTTTGACTCCTGGGCTATGGCAGTCCAACGCTGGTTGAAGATAAAAGGAATTGATTTAGAGAAAGACCGAGGCGTTAGAAATCCTAGGATTTTTACTTCAAGGAAGCGCGCTCACGACCTATAATCAATATCTGAGAGATAAAGGGAAGAAGGCGAAATTCTTTGGCTTTATAATAGTACTCAGAGATTTTTTGATACCGTCCACCAGCAAAGACATTTTATGGAAGCAATGGGAAACGGCCACACCCTACAAGGATGGACGACATATGGGCATCAAACAATTCGCCAACTGGCTCACCGAAATGCAGATTAAATTGATTGATACTAAAGGTAAACAATCAATATCAGAAGAAGTCAAGAGAAGAAAGTTTCTCAATCACCTACCGGCATACATGTCTGCAACATTAATTCCATTAATCAAAGACGAATGGACATATGACCAACTCGTGCATCAAGCAGAGTCATATGAAGCGTCAAAGAAAGAAATTGCCCCACCACACACACCAACTGGACCCCGCCGACAAAATCAAAAATCAAATAATCAAGACCGAAATCAACGAAGAGACCATAACCGACATGGATCCAACCACGGCAATGGCAATAAACCCTCCTTCAAACCCAATCACGACAAACAAAAGGAATCTGATTGGGATACCATCACAAAAAAATTGGACAATAAGACAAGGATGCAACTGATAAGAGATAAGAAATGTCTATGGTGTTGGAACCCCGGACATTCTTACAAGGATTGTAGGAAGCGACAGAATAAGGTACCCCTGCGAACTGCAGCACAAGACCTCGCCACAACCGCTGCATCGAAAGTCAACAAGGATAAAATCAAGGAACGACCCCTGTCGACACAACCAATTGACTACAATAAAGTTTATGTTAGAGCGAACGACCGACCAGCTCTGGCATTGATAGATCTCCAAACCAAAGGAGGAGATTTGATCAATTCTGCATTTGTACACTTGTACGAAATACCGACGAAGAGTATTGAGAAAATATCTTTAAGTACAGCTGTGAAAGGATCAAAGGCAACAATTGATAAGACGTGTACAATCAAATTAGATTGGATAGGATATGTAGAAGAACGTACCTTCTATGTAACACACCTCAATAACTGGGATATGATTCTCGGGGAACCTGCACTTACCAAGGTTCGTGCTATAATCCCTGCAGGTCAGGAACCAGTTACTATCCAGCCTGAAAATATTGCTCGTTTTCCCTTGAAAACAGTGGAAAAGTTCTAGAACTATCGAAAGTGGAATTAGAACTGCCTACTTAGAAGTAACATGTGAGACAGTTACAGACTATAGTGAACCAGACGGTTGGGACATCATTAGCGAAGCGGAAGATACCGACATAGAAGCAGATATTATAACTGCAGTCTCATCTATGCAAAAGCAATTTAATCCAATAACGGAATTTCCCAAATTATTTCCAAAAGAAATTCCACGGGACTTACCGCCTCTCAGAAAAGTCAACCACCACATCAAACCAAAACCCGGAGCAACATGGATACCACGATGGAGACCATCAGGCCACCGATTCAGACAACAAATCCACGACAGAATTACCGGAGACGAAAAGACAGGACGAATCTACCGAGCAGAAAATGACACCAATGCAGTCACTATGTTCACAATCCCCAAGAGAGATAAACCGGAAGAAGCCAGATTCGTCAACGACTGTCGAGACCGCAATCTCGTAGTCGAACCAGACCACACACCACTACCTGATATCAATGAATTAATTGAACTAGTAGCGGCAAATCCCGTTTGGTCAAAATTAGACCTAGCGGATGGATACCATAATATCAGAATTGATCCAGAATCAGAGAAACACTCTACATTCTTGACGCACTTAGGATATTATAGAAGCAGAGTCATGCAACAAGGAGACCGTAATGCACCAGCTACTATGGTCCGAGCAATGCATGAAGTATTCAAGGATAGACTCTATAAGGATTTAATAGTCTATATTGACGACATTATTATCTTTACTGAGACCTATGAGCAGCATGTTGCTACCCTCATGATAGTATTGCAACGCTTACAGGATGAAGGATTCTTTCTGAAAATAAGCAAATGTCAATTCTTTACAGACAGACTAGAAATCTTAGGTCATGTTTTGACTTCAGATGGACTACACGTTGATCCTGTAAAGAGAACAACAATATTAACGTTTCCCACTCCTAAGAAGAAGAAAGACCTCCGAGGCTTTCTTGGAATCGTTAATTATCTTAGTCGTTTTATTCCTGGCTTGGCATCTTATGCAAGCACACTATCGGAATTACAAGGAGAAACTAAGAAATGGGAATGGACAGACACGCATAATGCAGCGTTTGAAAAACTGAAAGAACTCGTGAATTCTCCTCATGTTTTAAAACCCTGGAACAATGCATCTACCGAACCCAAATATTTAATTTGTGATGCTAGTGATATAGGTTTAGGATCATGGATTGGTCAAGGCCCCCTCACCCACATCAGACCATCATGCTTCCACTCCAGAAAATTTAATCCAGCTCAATTAAACTATCCAACCTTTCAAAAGGAATTATTGGCAATCATTGACTCATTAAAATTTTTTGAAGCGCAGCTTAGAGGTCACAAGTTCACTATCCTTACAGATCACAAACCATTGGTCACCTTTCGCACTCAGAAACCTGCAAGCCAGAAACTCAGGCGATGGCAGGAAGTCCTCATGGAATTTGATTGCGAAATTCAGCATACAGCAGGAAAGGAGAACTTCATAGCGGATGCTTTGTCGAGAAAGCATAAATACCCCGATATTCCCACTACTGAGGACGATTATATTCCTACCAGCATCGACCCTCCTCCTCATCTCTATACCAACGCCTTAACTTCCTCTCCATACCCCAAGCTTCATCATCTACAATGGTTTCTCGCGGAGCCATCAACTTTCAGCACGTCAATTGCGACTTCAACAAGTGCAATGGACGAGCTGTAGAGCTCGGACACCACGCTTCTTGCCCCTACTATGAAGAAGAAGCCGAAGACGACTATGAGTACGAAGTACTCAGTTACAAGTCGGATGCCTCCGACGAAGAATCTCTCACATCTATCGACACCGAACTATTCAATGGGTACCAGCCCAACAATACTGAAGAACTCAAGGAAGAACCAGCTCAATAAGAAGCAACTAAGGACAAAGAAAAAGAGCTCTTGACTCCTCCATCAACACCGACTCCCATCAATATCATCCTCATCTATGTAAACTATTAGCAATGTAAGCAAATGCATTGGTCCGTATACTAAGATTTCTATTGTCCCGTACATGGCAGCTCTTATATGATGCACAACCGCGCATTTGCAGTTGAGATATACGCCATCTGCAATACCCTAGGATACGGCAGCCTCAACTGTACCCTCACAGATTCAGTTCTTTAGAAGGAGAAGGAATTTCTTAAGAACCGTTTAGACAACCTTAACGCAGTCCAAGATTCTTACAAGAAAATAGCCGAATCGGTTTCTGCTCCTCCTCCCACCAACTCTCGTGAAGGAGCACTCAGCAACTACATGAGAGAAATCTACCAAAACGTATCAATCGTACCTCAACAACTATGGAACCTCGTACCAATTCCTTCTGGAAGTAATAACAACAATGTTTTCCAGACTGCCACAGTTACTACTCATTTCCAAAAGTGAGTAGCAGTTGACGAAATTCCTACTATCATTCCTGCCGAGTCATCCCGCTCCTCCAGATGCCATTGTGATTTCTGTAGACGACCAGGATATAATGCCGCTACCTGTGAAAAGAAGAAAGCCATGGTTATTGATTTTAACTAATGAATCAAACCAACTCTCGACAGGCTTATCAATGATAAGCATATTACCAACGGTTGGGAAGACAATAAGGATTTCTTTATCACTTAATGGTTGGATCTCGGAGATGGAATGAAAGAAGCATACCAAGCGTATATGAAGTTATGTCCCATCTAGAAGAATTACTATGATACCTCGGAATAGCGCAAGGATCATAAGATCAGAGATGGATTCTTGTATGTTAGGAACATACATGGATAATGGAGATTGGTCTTGCCTAGCACTTTCAATGTTGAAGGTAAGAACTATCTTGAGCTAGTAATCAATGAAGCATATGAAGCAACAGCTCATGGCGGAATTGAGAAAACTATGAAATATCTTACTGACCGATACCAATACCAGTCCTTCTCTGAGTCGGTCAAGGAGTACATCAGAAGTTGCGATACTTGTCAATGGACAAAGTATTCCAACAAACCACCTCTCGGAATCGTCACTCCTTTACTATGTACCAGAAAGACCATGGTCGGATATTTCGATGGATTTCCTTAAGTTAGCTCCTGTCTTCATCAAATGTTCTCTTTTGTATCCGAACATTCCTGCTGATGAAGAACATATTATTTGTATTTCACGCCTTTGGACGATTGTCGACAGACAATCAGGATTTAAGTTTCTTATCCCTATTCCTGACAATTTCACAGTGGAACAATGTACCGCTTCTTTTGATATTCATGTAGTCCCGATTATGGGATATCCTTTATGTATTGTTTTTGATCGCGACACTCTTTTATGTCATTACACTTCCAGGATTGGGCTAGGAAGAATGGAATCAAATTGGAACCGTCTACTGCATATCACCCTCGTACAGACGAGTAATTAGAGATCATAAATAAGGAAATCTTGTAAGTAGCAAGAGTATGTAAAGTTGAAGGATCTAACTGACTATATAAGTTACTAGAGATTCAGTTGAAGCTGAACTTTAGATATAATAGTACCAGAAAAAGTAGTCCCTTCACAACTTTACTAGGAATTATCGCACATTAAGGAGCCTCCCTTTCATCTTGTCCTATCAACGCATTTATACTAGTAAATGAATATCACAACAATACTTCACAGGAACTCTATGACGCTAAGAAGACATAAGCGACATAAGCGAACAAACGTTATAATGCAATCAAGTTCTTAGTTGGACAATAGATCATACTATCCTCGGAAAATATAAATATACCAAATGTTTCACCTAAGTTAAAACCTCAATAGTTAAGCCCTTTCTCAATCATATCTACTAATCATACTCGAAATAATTATAGTCTGGACTTATCCTCTCAACCTGACCTCAATCTCATATATGATACCTTTTATATTTTAAAACTCAAACCATATTATCAAAATGATCATACTCAGTTCCCTAATAGACGATCTCTGAAACCGGGACCAATTAAAGATGATCGATATGAAGTTAAAAAGGTATTAGAATTCAGAATGGCACCATGATCTGGTAAATGTTAATACAAGGTCAGATAGTTAGGATATACTCTAGAACATAATTCTTGGGTAAACGCCAAAGATATTACTACTGAAATCCTTTAGGATTTCTGAGTTAAAGGAAGTCTAGAAGACACCTTTAAGAGATAACGTACTAAAAGAGGAAAACAAGGACCTTGGACAAGAGATGAAACTCGAGATCTTGTTCAATAAGAATGGGACTGAGTTATAAACAAATCTCCAAACAACAAATATATCAACACCAACGTACTTCAACTATCCCTCAAGATAGGACACGTGGAAGCTAGGATTCCAGAACAGAATTACTGATATAGTAAAATCCGTTCAAAGTGGAGAAGTATAATGAGAGATGTTATTTCTTATTATTTTATTTATCTCGTATTTTCTATATTTATTATTATTCCATAACTACCGAATCTAGTAGTTAGTTATTCAGTAGAACTGGCCGTCTCGTGTACACCCTCGAGGATATTGCACAGCCCCGGCATAGCCTCATTCCTATGACTTATGTATTTCCTATGACTCATGTATTTCCTATGACTCATATATTTCCTGTTCCTCATATATTTCCTATGACTCATATAGCACTGCCTCGCAGTAAGTGCCATATTCTATATATTTTGAACTGTTAGATACGTTATTGAGTAAGTATAAAAGGAGCACGAATTCTCCTCTAGAATCTTCTCCTCAGATTACTCAGACAGATAACAACCAACTACAAATCAGTTAGTTAGCAAACAATCTAAATAGAGATTATACCTATTAATTAACATTCCTAATAGAACTCCCCACTTGACAACTACTACCCTTCTGAGACAACCTCTCAGAAGAACCGGTATACATATACATCTGTTCTAGTAGATATAGATTGTATAAATGGTACCAAATGACTACTGTCTAGTATTATCTATTACAATATGTTAAGAATGTAGAGTGTTTCTCTAATTCTAGATCGATTCTGATATTGTAGTAGCCATCCATTAGGCCTAACTTTGACTAAATGGGATTTGCCACTACTAGTTCAATTAATTCATCATATTAGGTAGTAGTATATAGTTTGGTTTGACTACGAGATTGTGATCTCAATAGTCATTAAGGAATCTGGCTTCTTCTGGTTTATCCTTTTTAGAGATAGTGAATAAGATAACTATATTAGTGTCATTTTCAGCTCTGTAGATTCATCCTATCTTTTCATTTCTAGAAATTTTGTCATGGATTTATTATCTGAATTAATAGTCTGATGGTCTCTAATATAGTATTCATGTTACTTCGAGTTTAGAATTAATATAGTGGTTGACTTTTTTGAGAGGCAGTAAGTCCTATAGAATTTTTTTTAGAAATAATTTAGGAAATTCCATTATTGGATTAAATTACTTTTGCATAGATAAGACTATAGTCATAATATCTACTTCTATATCAATATCTTCCATGTCACTAATAGTATCCCAGCTATCTGGTTCACTATAGTCTATAACTGTTTTAAAAGTTACTTCTATGTATGCAGTTCTAATTCTATTTTTGGTAGTTCTAGAACTTTTCTATGTTTTTAAGGAAAAACGAGCAATATTCTCAAGTTAGATAGTAACTAGTGTACGCTATGGGGCGAGTCGGTTCGAGTTCATGGCCTTGATAACTCGTTCGACAATCACTTTGCCTTGGTCGTCGCTAGTGGCAACTCACCTCGAACCGACTTGTCGAGTATTCGGTGATCGACAGAATACTTGCCAAGCCTCTATACTAACCTCCTTTACACTCAGGTGTGTGCTAAGCCTAGTTGTTTCCTGCCCCTACTAGTAGCGCATACAAACAATAAGTAACGAGTACTAATAATAATAGTGAAATAGATGATAGTATAAGCCATACATGACATTACAGGTAATCGGTAATACTATAAGTAATCTGTGATAGTTAAAGTGACCATGACACTATAGGCAATCCGTAATAATACAAGTAACCATAACAGTAGAGGCAATTAGGAATAGGAGAAGCCACCCTAACAGTATAGGCAATCGGCGATAGTAGAGAGATTTTGCAAGCTTTATTGTTAATGTTAAGTATAGAATTAGTAAACAGAAATAGACTTAAAGTTAGCCAAAAAAGATAAAGAAGAGGTTTTGCATACTTTTATATTAAGTGGTAGTCTATTTTGGTTGCCGACCGACTGTCCTGCACAACCCATATGACTTGCACAAACCTACATGACCTGCACAACCCATACGAGCCGTATAACCTATATGACCCCCAGCTATGACATCTAAATTAGCAGTGTCAGCAGCAATTCTAACGATAGCAACTGCAGATGAGGCATAAAACACAGCTATCACACTGCTTCAGTATTCGCGTTATCGACCACCTTTACTACCTCCACTCCCAGCCCTAGCAATTAGATTCGATCAGTTTATAGACACTAAGTATATTGAGTACTTTCGATTTACATAGAGTCAGCTACATCAGCTACTGTCATATCTCGGCCTTGATCCAATTACCTATCGAGATAGATGTTAGGCATCGCTTGAGGAGGCATATTGTATACTTTTATCCCAGCTCTCTAGCAACAAGTAGTACAAAGATGATATGAGGTTATTTGGAAAGAGTAGGATATGGCAGTTGGTAGTTTTTAATGATGTGATAAAACATTTGGTTACTCGATATAAAGAGAAGTTGAAATGGGATTCTTAGCACCTAATATATCATAAACTTCGGAGCTATATAGAGTATGTAGGAGCTCGAGGCCATGGTATATCTGTTTGGGGTTTTATGGATGGAACTTTAAAGCTAGTTTATTAACCTTCTAAAAACCAGTGAAGATAGTATTCAGAGTATAAGAAACATCATGCAATTAAGTTTTAGGCAATTACTACTCCCGATGGACTTATTTCACATCTTACAGGACCGTTCGAAGGCAAGTTAGGTGATTGGGCTGCATGGAAGCAATTACAAATTGAGCAACATCTTCGACAAGTTCATTAAGAGCCATTAGGAAAATTGGGAGGAACATGTTCAAAGCTATATGTTTATAGAGATCCAGCATATAATACAGGATATGGTATTATTGGACCATATAAAGCTCTTCCTAACTGACCATTACCCCCCGAAACATAAGCATTTAATACTTATATATCTTCTTTATGCATTGCAGTAGAATATAGTTTTGGTAAAATCTCTACTTTATGACCTTTTGTTACCTATTTCCATACTTTAAAAATTGGGCATTCTCTAGTAGGAAGCTACTATATAGTAGCTGTCTTATTAACTAATATCCATACATATCTAAATAGAAGTTAAATTTCTTCACAATTTACTTGTTTACCTCCATCTCTTGATAAATATCTCTCAATCACTCCGACGGTTTAATAGTTCTCTCAAAAGTCGATTAGTTTCCTCTATGCGTTCTATTGCATACTGATTGGTCTTCTGAATAGACTCTTCCAACCTCGCTACTTTATTCTTTAATTCTGAGTCTTTTTTTTCAGCTTTTACTGAAATTGCCTCTGCAAGCATCTTAATAGTAGTAGTCATATTGCTTCCATTTTGACATACTACATCCAAAATTTCTACATTCGAATTCCAATTGCGTACTCTTTGTCTCTTCAGTGGTAGGATCTCTTCGACTTCAGTATCACTAGCTATATCAGAACTAAATAATATTTTTTCGGACTATGTATACAAAAGATTTACATGAGCCTTCTTTGCTCTCTTTTATTTCTTTTCTACCTCTGCTTTTCCCATTTGAGTCTATTTTACTTGTTCTTATTGCTCCTTTAAATGTGCAATCTACTCGAATAAAGATTGCTTAAGTTCTGTATCTTGCTGTACCATACCTGATTGTATATTAGCCTTACTACTATATAATATATATATTTTAAATTCAAAACATACCAGACTCTTTTTCCTCCTGTTTAATTTGGTCCTCAAACTAACCAACCAATGAGTTCACTATTTGTTGGAGATCTCGCACTGCTTTGCCAATCTCTGCTTACAATAGATTATGTATCTGTATCCAAAAGGCCTTTTTATTACCATACCGGTAGTCTGCTTGATATTGTATACAGAGTCAAACAAGCTTAACCTTTTTATCCTTTATAAGTCAGACTCTAATCCTATTATTATTGCCTGAAATAGGAGTTCTATGGTTTGAAGATGAGCTTGCAACAGATGGCAATTGAGTACATTCAACTTCAGCAAGTAACACGTACTTTGCATTGTAAGGAGTATTTCAGTCTTGAGAAGCCATATATAAAGCGATAAACTGTTTAAATAGCTATGTGTTGAGTGAGAGGCAATGTAAGAGGGGTAGATATTTAGTATAATTATACTTCAAGGTATGGCTACTTTTATTTACTAACAAGCCATTACTATAGTAATATCGGAAGTTGTCAGGTTGCTATGGCAACTTAACAAGAAAATTAACAAGAAACTAAGTTGCGAAATCCCTCTAGTAGATGTGATCCATGATAGTATGGAGGTGACAGCACAGGTAATCGGTGACAGTAGAAGCGATCCCCAATAGTACAGGAGCGACCTTGACATTATAGGCAATCGGAGATAGGAGAAGTGATCCCTGACAGTATAGAAGCGATTATAATATTACAAGCAATCGGTAACAGGAGAAGCGACTGTGACAGTAGAGGCAATCGGTGACAGTAGATGCGATCTGTAACAATACAGACAATCCGTGATAGTAGAAGTGACTATGACAGTTTAGGCAATCGGTGATAGAAGAAGCGACCATGATAGTATAGGCAATCAGTAATAGTAGACGCGACTATGACAGTACAGGCAATCAGTGATAGTAGACACGACTGTGACATTATAGGCAATCGGTAACAGAAGAAGCGACTGTGACAGGCAATCGGTGACAGGAGAAGCGACTATAATAGTAGAGGCAATCGGTGATAGTAGATGCGATCCGTAACAGTACAGACAATCCGTGACAGTAAAAGTAACCATGACAGTTCAAGCAATCGGTGACAGTAGAAGCGACCGTAACAGTACAGATAATCGGTGACAGTAGATGTGACCATAACAGTTCAGGCAATTGGTGATAGTAGAAGTGACTATGACAGTACAAGCAATCGGTGACAGTAGACGTGACCATGATAGTATAGGCAATTGGTGATAGTAGGAGTGATCCCCGATAGTACAGACAATCTGTAATAGTAGAAGTGATCTGTGACATTACAAGCAAGTTGTAACAGTAGAGACAGAGCGAAGGAATGAGAAATATAAAATAAAAGGCTTGGCGAGTATTCTATAGATCACCGAGGTGGGGTGAGTCGAGTTGAAGCATCGCAAAGCCGACTCGGTGAGTTATCGACAGACGAAAACTCGTTTGCCAAGTCGGTTCTTGGCGAGACGGAGCGAGTTGTACTCGCCCCGTGGCATACACTAATAGTAACTGGTTTCTGACCTATAGGAATTATAGTATGAACTTTGGTAAGTGCAGGTTCTCCAAGAATTATATCCCAGCTATTTAGATATATTATATAGAAGATATGTTCTTCCATATATCCTATCTAATCTAATTTAATTATATACATCTCGTCAATTATCATCTTAAATCCTTTCAAGGCTATACCTAAAGATATTTTCTCAATACTCTTTGTTAGTATTTTATACAAGTATACAAATATAGAATTGATCAAATTTCCTCCTTTCATTTAGAGATCTATTAGTACCAGAGTAAGTTGGTTATTCATTCTAATATAAACTTTATTATAGTCAATTAGTTATATTGACAGGAGTTATTCCTTGATTTTATCCTTCCTAACTTTTGATATAGTAGTTGTGGCAAGATCTTGTACTGCAGTTTGTAAGAGTATTTTATTCTGTCGCCCTCTATAATTCTTATATGAATGTTTGGAGTTCCAATACTATAGATATTTCTTATCTCTCATTAGTTGTATCCTTGTTTTATTATCTAATTTTTTTATGATGATATCCTAATTAGATTCCTTTTATTTATTATGACTGGTCTTGAAGGAGAGTTTATTGCTATTGCTATAGTTTGATCTATATCAATTATAGTCTCTTCATTGATTTCAATCTTGATTAGTTGATTTTCGATTTTATTAGTGAAGTCTAGTTAGTATATATAATGGGACAATTTCTTTCTTTGATACTTCATATGACTCTACTTGATATAGGAGTTGGTCATATATTTACTCATCTTTGATTAAAGGAATTAATGTTGCTGACATGTATATAGGTAAGTAATTGAGAAACTTCCTTCTTTTAACTTCTTCTGATATTAATTATTTATGCTTAGTATCAATCAATTTAATTAGTATTTCAGTGAGCTAGTTGGTGAATTATTTGATGCTTATATATTGTCTATCCTTATAAAGTATAGCAGTTTTCTATTGCTTCTATAAAATATCTTTGTTAGTAGATAGTATCAGAAAATCTTTAAGTACTATTATAAAGGTAAAAATTTTTGCCTTTTTCCCTTTTTCTCTTAGATATTGATTATAGGTTATGAGCGTACTTCCTTAAAGTAGAAATCCTTGGATTTCTAATACTTTGGTCTTCTATAAATCAATTCCTTTTATCTTCAACTAGTATTGGACTATCATAGCCTAAAAGTCAAAATATTATGAGTTTCTCTATTTCTTGTCAGTACTATCGAGTTTCTCTAGTAAATTAATTTTAATTCCTTTGATTTTCTTATATGACATAAGGTTGTTTGCCAGAATCATTCTAATGGTAGATTCTTATTATTGATATTCTACTGATTTTTTTTATTGAATCTTTTTGGGTTTAGGTATACTAGCTACTAATGAAATACTATCATCTGAATTAGAGCTGTCACTTAGATTATTATTATCTGGTCTACCTTGTACTTCAAATTGGTATGACTATTATTGACTAGTATTTTCATTTCCTCTACTGTTGCTATTGTTATCTTCATCTTCTTCATTGTCATCTAGTTCCTATGTTTTGTTTGGAGAAGGTGGAGGAGATTTGGAGCTTCTTACTTTTTATGCTAACATAGTATTCTTCTGAGTAGATTTTTGACCTTTGCCTTTATCTTTTATTGGAGTATAAGTAAACATTTCAGGTAATCCTAGGATTAGTTTAAACTAATCTTCTGCTGAAGTAGGAATTTCTTCCAAGTGAGTGCCACTTAGTATAAAAACTATTAATTCATCACAATTTTCTATAAGCCAATACTTCTATTTTAAAAGTCCTACTAATAGTTTTCTTAGTTTCTTTTTAAGAATTGCTCTCAATTCTAAATCTTTTTTTCTAAATAGATATAGCATTTACTATAGATAGTGTTTTACTACTACTTCTATTAAGAGTCTAATATCTGCAAGATAATATTCCTATATCACTCTTAAGAATAGTGCATATTTTAGAATTTCATATATATAGAGTATATATTTCTTCAAAAATGTTTCTGATGCTTGGGGGAGAATCATTTCAAATGTAACCTTATACTTTGATGGATAATCAGACGTATATTCTACAGTTATTTTTTCATTATATCTTAGGTCTATTATATCTTCCATAGTGGGATCGATAATTCTCATCTTTTTAGGAGTACATTTGACTAACTTTTGAATTTTTTTAGGTAGCATAGTTAAATGACTTGACTTCTTAGTCTATTTTCTAGCTGCAGATGCTATTCTGTCTAATACTGATTCTTATTTAGGTTTGCTTCAGTATTGATTATTACTCTATAATTTGTTGGTTTAGATCGACAAATTCAATTTTTAAGTTACTTTTCTACTTTAGCACCTTATTATTCTGGTAGTATTTTGAAGAAGATTTATTAGATATCCACTCAACTAAAAATAATATAGGCTTGATTGATAGTAATAATGGTACAGTGGGTTAGCAAAGTCCAAATACATTTTATAGACCTGATTCATCTCCTACTTCTAAGTCATCTGGCAAGAGTGTTTTATTTTCTAATTATAATGTTGAAGTAGATATTAAAGGTATTGAGACTTTCATTGAGATATTGTTTGGTAAAGAGAAGGCAGTTTATAAGCCTTGGGATAATGATTATTTCCTTGTTGCGCCGATTCTTTCTAGGACCTATAGTGCCGGTTTTTTATTTATGTACTATATTTTTTATTTTCAGTATAGTATTAAGGATTACTAGGAGTGTAAGTTGATTTATTGAGAGTACTAGGAAAAGTGTCTAGAATAGGGGTAGGATACTTTTGTTTGGACAACTACTGCCTGTTAGAGCTCTGCTTAGCTTGCTTCTAAGTCTTATGCTTATACTATAGTTTAGAGTCTGATGTCTTATTAGTTATTATTGTAGCTAGCTAAATTTATAATGTCGTTGTTTTATTCAAGATGGATTATACTAAAAAATATAAAAGTGTATTGTCAAGGTTAATTAGGCCTTGAAATGAGGAGTTTTGAGTAATAGAAATTAACTTTTGATATTAAAAAAAATATAATGAATGATACTAGATAGTAGTTATTCAATACTCTTTATATAATCTATATCTGCTAGAATAGATATATGTGTATACTAGTTCTACATAGGGATTGCCTCAGAAGGGTAGTAGTTATTAGGTAGGGAGTTATATTAGGAATATTAATTAATATATATAATCTTTGCTTAGATTATTTGCTAACTAACTGATCTATTATAGATTATTGTCTATCTAAGTAGTCTGAGAAGAAGATTCCAGAGGGGAATTCATACTCCATTTATACTTATTCAATAACATATCGAGTAGTTCAGAATATATGAAATATGATACTTACTATAGGGCAGTACTATATGAGTTATAAGAAATATGAGTCATAGGAAATATATGAGTCATAGGAAATATAAGTCATAGGAAATATATAAGTCATAAGAAATAGAGCTATGCTGGAGCTATATAATACTCTTAAGTTTATATATAAGACAGTAAGTTCTACTAAATAACTAACTACTAGATTCAGCAGTTATAAAATAATAACAAATATAAAAAATATGAGATAAAATAATAAGAAATAATATCTCTTATTACATCTGTGGACCATAAGAAGGAAGGGCAGATTATATCTCCTTTGCAAAAATTTTTACAAAATTCCTATACTGAGATAGCAATCGATCAGTAGGTTCTTTAAGGTTTTTAGTCAGAGTTATTTTTATAACCTTAGAAATGTTCCTCTTTGCAAACTTCTGATAATCCCATTCCTCAATTTCAATAAGTCTAATATATTGAGTCTTTGCAAGTACTTTATCAAAGTTAGTGAAATCAGTTATCTCCTTAATCTCTAATACTTTCTTAAGCTTGAGTCTATAAGAAGTAGTAACTTGGAGCTTATTATAATTAGCCTTGATCCAATCTATCCTTAAAATGAGTGGAAGACCTGGTTTGAGGCATGCAACCTTAGTTACTAGGTCAAGAGTCTTGTTTCACCCTGATCTTGAATTAGAGACTTCTATCTGCAGGTTCTAGACCTGCACTATACTAGACCTTTTAAGAATCGAGCTGTCAGTACTCTCTAGTCTCAGTTTTTTCTCCCTCTTTATCTAAGGTAATATCATCTATTCAATAAAATCAGAATCAAAAATCATAGCTTCTGCACTAGTGTCAACTAAAGTATTAATAGAAAGTTTTCTTTTTATTCCTCTATACATCTAAGATAACTTAACAGAAATAAGAAAGTTCAACCTATCTGATTTCAATACCTTTACACCTGATTTTCCTGCTAAAGAGAGATCCTTAATTCCATACAAAGAAATATCTAGCACTACTACCTTTTGTAGTCTTTTTTAGAGTTTACTAATAAAAGGATCTACCTCATTATTAGCTTTTCTTTTTGTCCCTGTTTTTATATTTTATAAAGAAAAAAAAGTAAAAGAATATAAATTATGAGAAACAGAACTAATAAAAGTAGGGTTAATATCTATAGGTTCCCTAATATATTCCTTTTTCCAACTACCAATAGAGATACTCTTCTTCATAATCCAAATGGAAAACCAATCTTGTGAGAATATCTGATCTAACGTACTAGATAGCCTATATCCCTAACAGTCTAAGTTCTCTCTATAATCCAACTTATTATCACTAATAATCTATCCAAAAGAAACTTCAAGTGGCACTACTATAGCTGCTATGGTTCTTATCTTCTTCACTTCCTCTTTTGCCTTACTCTTTTCTTTTGACTCTGCTGAGGATTTCTATCTAACCATACAGTCACTCATTATATGGATTTTATCTCTACACTTTATATACTATATGTCTTTCTTCCAAGCCTGCCATATAGTGTAAGTAACTATGTCTTAGTCAGGCTCTTTTTCCTTCTTAGAGAAAGTATTAGACTTACCTTAGGATTTGGTATTGGGCTTAGTTTTTGCCTTCTACTTTGGCTTAGAGATTCAGTCCTTGAGATTCTTAGACTTCTCTTCTATAGTTTTAAGAATGGAGACTACTTTCTTTTTCATACTAGATGCTTATTCTTTTTAATAGAACTAGTTCTGTGCATATACCTTCCTAACTTTCTCATACTCAACCTAAGACCTAGTATTAGTAATTGCCTGAAAATATATTTCTATGCTAGCTGGCACCTTGTTAAGAATATCCTTATTAGTACTAACTCAGACTATATGAGCTAGAGTTTCAGGCTAAATAGTACTAATTAGATACTTCTAGAGCTATTCTTGTAGTAGCTTAGCTACTAACTAGTAAACCCTGATTCAAGAGATAAAATCCTTTATTAACTCACCTTTTTTTTAATACTCCTTTTGAAGGTAGACCTTTGTATCCTACTGCTCATACTGGTTTTGATAAGTATTAATAAATTCTTATTTAAAAATATTAAATATATCCTATTCGACCCATTTAAAATCAGTATCTGGTATTCACTTATATTAATTAGTATAATACTAGGTGCTGGCTCCTCTTATAAATAGATCTACTATAAATAAGATTTTTTTACTATAAGTAGAATATGTCAGTAGTATTCATTCGAATGTGTAGTCTACTTTTATCAAAAATTCCTTCAACTTACTTGAAGTTCTATCAAACTTCAAAGGTAATGGGAGGTTACAGGGTTCTTTTTTTTTAAAAGAAACCTTAGTCTTCTTCATAGGAGGAAGAAGAGATAGTGGTGGTAGAGGTAGTAGTAGTAGAGGTACAAGACTATCTATTAGGCTAGAATGGACATCACAGATGAAACTATCTATACTATTTGATTAAGCTCATTTTGTGATAGGTTGGTTGATTGGAAGCTTGTGCAAGTCTTTGAGCTTCTACTTGTAAGTTTGGATTAGGCGAGAAAAAGCCTCAACTGATTCCTTATTTGTCTTATAGCTCTAGATATAATTATCCAGTTTCTATTTGATTGACTTTTCTATCTAGTCACTTACCTTATCTAAGTAAGCTTTGATCATATCGAATTTAGTTTTGGTCGCTTCAATAATTACTCCTATATCCTAAGTAAGTTTGTTAGTTAGTGATTCCTACTGCCTCTCTAACACCTTACCCATGGATATTATTAATCGCTTAACAGTATCTACCTGCCCTGCTATTTGACCTTTAAGAGCTGCCACTTCCTTAGTTACTTACTATCGTAATAACTTTATGTCTTCATAAGTAGCTTTTGTGCCCTCAAAAACTGCTAGATGAGCCTCTTAAGCTATTTTATAGGCTTCCTAAGCTTCAATTAAGAGAGTTACCTGTGCTTGAAGATCTCTAGTAAGGTCTGAGATTTCACCTTAATAGTATTTAAATTTAAAAGCTCCATCTTAAATAATATGAGTTAGGAATTAGTTATATTATTCTTGAGAGATAGTTGGATATATGTTTCTTGTAGGACAAGATAGTAGACATGATGGATATTGTGAAGAGGTATTGCTACTTGCTCACTATAATATTCATTAAGTTAGTAGGTCTATTCGGTATAATAGGCCTAGTAGAAACCTTTACGGGTATAATTTTAATTTATCAGAGGAATAGAACTATTGGCTGGAAGATTCTATTCCTTGTAAGAGGATATCTTCTATTAGCATATCATCTTCTGTATCTGTTCCAGATTGTGGAAGGTTATATAGGTATTATGTAATAGTACGAGATATAATATTATATAATATTATAGATCGGTAGGGCTGGCTAGGCCCTCTTTATGTCTGGAAGTTAGATATGTAGATTTAAATATATAGTTATTTAAATAAAACGAGAATTATTTATCTACAAAGTAATATTATAGAAGCCTTATTCACCCTTATAGTGCTCTAGCCACTAAAGAATAAGATAGCCATACTTATACTGCCACAACGATATTTATTCTATAACTCAGAATAAAATCCTATAATAGAAAGTTCAATCTATTTTAATCCTTTCCAATAGATCTTATTTCACAATACAATTTAAATCTTTCGTCAATTAAGAATAAAGTAAATTAGACATAGAACTTTATAAGCTTTGTGTACTCAAGATGCTCTTGCTTTCGAATACTCTTGATGGTAGAATTAAATTCAACTGAAAACTACAATTACTATTTATAATATACAGTAATAGTAGATATTCTTTGATAAAATATTTTAGGAGATATATACTTACTCGTCACTCTTTGAAATTTTTTCTTAAGTGTTATGCTATCTACACCTTTATTAACATAGTCATAATCTCCACTTATTATTATAGGTTACTAGTCTAAATATAGAGAAGATTCCTATACCTGTAGGTTTTATATACTTCTATAACGGGGGTGCTATCGCAGCCATAGAATAAAGGTAATAGAGTATTATTCACAAGTATGAAATAATATTAAGCTATTGTTTCCACTCTTCCTATGTGATATCTATGAAGATAGAATTCTTTCTCAGTAGGCATACTTAAATACCTTCCTCAGAATACTAGAGCCTCCTCCGGAAGGCTTTCTTCAGGTATAGATACCTAGTCGGTCTCTCTGATCCTTAGCACAGACTACTCACTTCTCCACTCACCCTCACCACTCACTACCTAGCTATCTCGCCTTATGCTTAATAGTACCTATTACTTTCTAATCTGAAGAGGTCTCTTCCTCTAGTCTATTATCTAGCCTCTAAGTAGTATCATCATACTCCCTATCTCTTGATAACTCAGATGGTGCTTCCCTCCTTAGCATAGTTGACTTATCGGTACTTGAGTCACTATTCTTCTAGCCTGTAGGTTCCTATACTAAAGGGTATTCTAGGTATTTTACCACTTCTATGATAGTAGTGTCATCCCATGACAGTCGTATTATCCTGTAACAGTCGTATCATCCTGTAACAGTAGTGTCATCCTGTGACAGTAGTATTATCCCATGACAGTAGTGTCCCGTCTGTAATAGTAGTGTTATCTGTGATAGCAAGTACCACACCTATGACACTACTGCCCTTCTAAGCTTCTTATCCTTGAGAACTTATATACAGGAGATCTAATTTATATATTATATCCTAATTCTTCTATCTTGTACTGCCTTAGGGTTTTTCCTATAGAACTTCTTTAGAACTCTTTCTGCCATTCCCTTTATGTATTCATAGGGTTCCTATGTAGCGTCTTCATCAAGGTAACCTATCTATAGAACTAAGTATTCTACCGGCCTTCTTCTTTTCTGGCCATTCCTTCAACTCTCTACTACTTCTCTGACTACCCAATTCTCTTCCCCTTCTAATACTTCGACTGAGAGAAGTTCTATTTTCCGAGTCAGATCTGTACTCTGATGGTAGAGTTCAGGAAGACTAGCATGAAATACTAGATGGACCTTCGAGTTTACTGGTAGCTCTAACTTATAGGCTTGTGTGCTTACTACCTGAGTTATTCATAGAGGTCTGATTTTCTTATGGTCCAGTTTCCTACTTGGTCACTGTGTAGTAATATTCTAACTATTAAGCATTACTATATCTCCTTCTTTAAACTGTAGTTGTTAAACCTGATTCGTATTATACCACCTAGCTATCCTTACTCTTACTTTTAGAACTCTTTCCTACAGTCTTTCTTAAGTCCCCTTCTATACTTTCTCTAGCAACTGGCTTACTGAATTCACATAGATGACCTTTCCCTGAAGCTCCCAAGACTACCTCAGTAGGAATCCATAATTTGCTTCGAATGATGATATTCCTGTGGCTTCTGATAATGTTAAATTAATAGCGAACTCTATAAGGGATAATAAGTCGTCCTAATCGTCCTGCTTTCATAAACAATAGTGATAGAAATATTTCTCTAATATCTGATTCATCTGCTCACTCTGTTCATCAGTTTCTAGGTGGAATGTAGTCGAGAGTTTGCTTGTAATCCCTAAGCTATTCATTAAAGCTTGCTAGAAGTGAGAAGTGATTTTACTATCTCAGTCTAAGATAATATCATTAGAGAGACCATAATATTGCCACACCTGCGTGAAAAATGCTTTGGTGAGGTCTTTTGTAGTAGTATTAGTAGAGAGTAGTACCAGCTATACTATCTTTAAGAACTTGTCTATAATTACCCATATTTGTATATTTCTATTGGACTCTAGTAGCTCAGTGATCTAATATATTGAGATCGATGTCTAAGGTCAGTATAGTACTTCTAGCAGTTCTAGTAGTCTATATTTCTTATGTCTGCTTAGTTTATTCCATTGACATATATTACAGGATCGGACGTAATCACTAACATCCTTCTCAAGCTGAATCTAATAGTAATTGTATTTAAGCTGTTCAAGAGTCTTGTGGATACTGAAATGTCCTGCAATTCAGCTGTTATGGTTGTCTTAAAAAATCTTTGTATGGAGGTCTTTGTCTTCTGGAATATACCATCTACCTTTCTATAGTAATACACTATCTTCAACCAAGAAGTTCTTATCGACCTCCTTAATCTCTGCTAATATTGCTTTCCTTGTTGCTACCCAGTTAGTGTCTCATAGTTTTTTCTTTAACAACTCTTCTCTGAATGAATCACATAATCAAACAACTTTCGATGCTACAATCTAGAGTTATCCAGGTCGGAACAAGAGCTGTACTGGCTGCAGATCTTTACTCTCCTCTTGCAGGTATAAGTCTCAGCGCCTTGATAATGCATCCAGCTTACCATTCTTCTTACCAGGCCTATATTTAACAATAAAATCAAATTCGGCCAGGAATTCTGCCTACTGCGCTTGTTGCCTTGTTAATGTCTTTGTATTAGTGAAATATTCCAAATTCTTATGGTCTATCTAGACTACTATTTGCTCTTGATAGGACTTTATTAGCAGTTCCCATTCTTTGAATGCCTATATTATTATCGTCATTTCTTTATTATGAATGTTATTGTTACGGGGGCCCTATTCACCCTTATAGTGCTCTAGCAACTAAGGAATAAAACGGCCGCACTTATACTGCCATAATAATATGTATTCCGCAACTCAGAATAAAATCCTATCGCAGAAAGTTTAATCTGCTTTAATCTTTCATGACAGATCTTATTTCGAAATACAAAATAAATCTTCTCGTCAGTCGAGAATAAAGTAAACTAGACTTAGAACTTTATATGCTTCTTGTACTTGAGGTGCTCTTGCTTTTGAATACTCTTGATAGTAGAATTAGATTCAACTAAGAACTACTCTCACTATTTATAATGCACGGTAATGGTAGATATTTCTTGATAAACTATTTTGGGAGATATACACCTACCTGTCACTCTTCGAAATTTCTTCCTAAGTATTATGCTATCTATACCTTTATTAACACAGTCATAATCTATGCTCGTTGTTATAGGTTACTAGCCTGAACGTAAAGAAGATTCCTATGCCTGTATATTTCATATATTTCACTTAAGCCCACTTATTCCATTAAAGAATACTTAGCCAAGATAACTAATTCCTACTTCCGATATAACACCAATCCCCAATACTATCGAATAAATACCCAACAGTATCATAGAGTCATCCTGTTTGAGTTTGCGGTAGTATTTTCTTAATAGTATCTAGTGTCTATTGAAAATAATTTTCAACTGCTCATAACTCTATTAATAAAGACTTGTAGGTTACAAATAGATTATCATTAGATAGGTGCTAATGTATAGAAGATTATTAAATCTTAATTCATCTTAATACTCATATTAGTCGCAGAGTTATTATTAGTAATAAATAAACTTCCTCGTAGATTTAATTAACATGGCTAAAGGTCTTGTACCTCTATGAATGTTAATCCGATCATAAAATGGATTGCGGAAATGGAATCAGGGCGAAGAATAGGCCTAGATACAATTTCGAAATATTAAATGCGGAGAATTTTATATTTTAAGTATATCTTTGGCTTTGGCTTAGAACAAACTCCTTTATAATGTCACTGGACGCACTTTGGTCTAAAGTATGCCCTCGTGACTTTATTATTTTATTTATTTTTACTGAGTTATTTTCCTAAAGTTCTGGATAATAACTTCGGTTCAAGGTAACACTAAGACTTCAGGGTAATAGCTAGTATAGCTAGTATATGTACATATAGTCAGCATATTAATTTAGGTGTAACTCTTGAACTATTGATCGGATACTTATGAAACTTAAACTGTAGCTCCCTCAAGGGTCTATGGGCGTGCCATAAGGGTCATAACTATCTATAATGGTTATATAGCACTCCGAGATTCATACTCATTTTATATATTTATCTCTCATAGATAAGTATTAGAAATACTTGTATCATACTACTATGAGTGTACCTAGAGTCCATATGGATATCTAAGGTCGTTCTATAAGAGCTTAAGTACCTAAGGTAGGGCTGGATGTCACCCTGTGACAGTGTCTCCCCCCTTAAGGTTCTTGTCTGCAAGAGCCTAATTGATCATGCAAATAGAATCAGTATTGCTACTAATGACTATGGATGGGGCTTGAGGACTAGTCCTTATATACGACAGTTGAAACACAGCTGCGTACGTCTCATTGCACCCCTGGGACAGAAAATGGTATAAGAAATATATGTAGAAAACAAAAAATGCGTGAAAGATAATTCCAAAAACCTAAAGCCTCAATAGGAAAAAATGAAAAATCCTCACAAGATAACATCAGGGTCCTGTAGCTTACGAGGATTATCCAAATTGAATTTCCAAACAATTTCAGTGCCTCCATCCTTCAAGTTCTCATATGGTTCCCATGTGGCATTATCAGGACCATAACTCTTCTAGGAAACTAAGTACATTATTCTTCCTTTCCATAGCTCACTTATCCTAACCTTCTCTATCTGGTATTCCGATTCTTCAAGGTTGATAGGAGAGAGTGTTGGGGAATGTCTGTTAACAATCCTGTTAAGGTGGTAGGGTTCTAATAGACTGATATAGAAGACGGAGTGTATTTTGCCTGTACTCGAAAGAAGTTCTAACTCGTGAGTATAAGTACTAATAAATCGTTTGATTCTGAACTTCCTTTGAATGTTATAGTCAAGCTTATTGGTCAGAGGACTAGCTTTAATATTCTTAGCATTGACCATAACCCAGTCTCCTACCTTAAATGTCGGTTCTTTCTTAGCCACCTTAAGATTATAATATTTTAACATGTAAGCCTGTACTGCCTTCATGTTCTTCCTCATTGCCTCTTTTATTGCATCCAAGGTTTCGACCATCTTAGCTGCCTTAGGGTGGTTAGATTTGGTTGAGGCCTCGATTGGGTTCTAGAAGTTGTTCTCGGGATATTGGCCATATGCTGCGTAGAAGGGAGTATGTTTAGTACTAGAGTAGACAGTGTTATTGTAATAGAACTTAGCAAACGGAAGTAACTCAACCCAGTTATCCTGATCCCAATAGCAATATATCTATAGATAATGCTCTAGGATCTGGTTGACTTGTTCAGTTTGACCATCCATTTAGGGGTGATATGCCAAGGACTTATCCAACTTAACTCCCAATAACTGTATAACTTCTATCCAAAATGAACTTATAAACATCAAGTCCCTATCTGAAAGGACCCTTTTTGGCAACCCATATAGTCTCCATACCTCCTTGACAAATATTCTAGCTAACTCTTTAGCCTTTCAGTTCTTCAAAAGAATGAAATGCACCATCTTAGTAAATCTATCAACAATAACACAGATCTGATTATACCCTTTAACTAGAGGTAAATTAGTAATGAAATCTATCAAAATATATTCCCACGGCCTATAGGGAATAGGAAGAGGTATGAGCTTGCCATATTTCTTATGTTGCACTATCTTGTTGCGCTAGCAAGCGTTGCATATACAGACGTAGTCATGTACCCAATCTTCTATGTTCAGCTAGTAGTAGTTTCATTTCATTAGTTCGATGGTTATATCGCATCCAAAGTATCCTACAACTTTAGCATCATGGCTCTAGAATACTACCTTTAGCTTGAGATAGTTGTTGTCAGGAATATACAAACGTCTTTCATAGGTTACCATATCATCTTCTAAACCGTAGTGCTCAAGACCAAGATACTCCTTATCAAACTTCAACGTTTTCTAAATCTGTAACCACTTTGCATCTATGAGACCAGCCTCTAGGATTTCCTTCGACTAAATTGATTCTTCCATCTGTGAGGCCTTCACTACCATAATTCGGCATATTACTAGTACTTCTTCACTCGAACCTAGTTGGAATTGACCAGGTTTGAACATCCAAATTGTATAGTCCTGCTTCTACTCTACTTCCTCGAGGTTAAGATCAATCTGATGAGAAAAGGCATCAGCTTTGCTATTCTTGTTACTTTGGTGGTAGATGATCCTAAAATTGAACTGGCTTAATATTTCCGCCCAACGAGCCTGCCTTCGATTGAGTAACTTCGTCAAATTAAAGTACTCAAAGTTCTTATAGTCTATATACACAATTATCTCCTCTGGGGTACCCATTAAAAAGTATCTCCATTCCTAAAAGCAGTTAATAATTATGACTATTTCTTTGTCATGTATGTTATAGTTAAGCTCTGCAGGGATAAAACACTTTGAGTAGTAAGTAATAGGGTACCAACGACTATCTAGTTCCTTCTGAGATAGGATACCTTCCTTTACTAGATCAGATGTATCTGTCTCGATTATTTTTAGTTGTTCGGAGTGATAATGGCATAGTATTAGAGCTGTTATGAACCTATATTTCAATTCATCAAAGGCTTTTTGATACTACTGTATCCAATTCCAGGGAACTCTATTGTGCGTGAGTGTTTGAATTAGAAGAGCCAAACTACTAAAGCCATTAATAAACCGGCAATAGAAATTAGCAAAACCATTAAACTTTTACACCTTCTTGACGTTCCAAGGAGCTTGCCATATGAGGATGTCCTCGACTTTCTTCTGGCCCATTTGTATCCCTTTAGTGCTGACCTTAAATCTCACAAATTCTACTTCAGGGACATGGAAGATATACTTGTCAATATTGACATAAAGGTTATTCTCCGTTAGCTACTGCAGTACCCAATGGATGAGTTCGATATATTCCTCTTTAGTCTGAGTGTATATAAGGATATCATCAATATATACAATGATTCTTTGATCGATTCTCTCAAATAGAATATTATTAATATATCATTGGAAGACAAATGGAGCATTAGTTAAACTAAAGAGTATAACCGTGTACTCATACAAGCTATATCTGGTCTTGAATACTATCTTCCACTCGTCACCGGCTGCTATTCTTAGCAAGTTAAACCCAAGTTTTAAGTCAAGTTTGGAGAAAACCTGTGAAGTACCAACTTATTCTATGAGAGTAGTCATGAGTGGTAGGGATACTTATCATTCTTTATAATGGCATTGAGACCTCTGTAGTCTACGACTATTCAAAGCTTGCCATTAGGTTGTTTAGCAAAGAAAATAGGAGTGCCAGTACTGCTTTTGCTTGGTCTAATCTTACTAGTTCAGAGCATCTTGTCAAGGTATTTTTTGAAAAGCTCCAGTTCATCGGGGGAGAGTGGGTACACCTTTCCTGATAGTGGACTTTTTTCTTCTTCTAATATAATTGTCATGTCCTATGGACTATGAGAGGGAAGGGTGAATAGCATCTCCTTTCTAAAGATTTTTCCAAAATCCCTATACTGAGATAGTAATCGATCAGCAAGTTCCTCTAGGTTCTTACTTGCAGTTATTTTCATAACCTTGTGAACGTCCCTATTAGCGAACTTCTGATAATCCTATTCCCTAATCTCAATAAGTCTGATAAACTGAATCTCTGGAAGTACTTCATCAAAGTCAACAAAATTAGTAATTTCCTCGATCTCCAATGCCCTCTTATACTCGAGCCTATAAGAAGTGGTAACTCATAGCTTATCATAATTGGCGATGATCTAATCCATCTCTCAAATGAGTAGAAGACTTGGTTCAAGGCATACAACCTCAGTTACCAGATCAAGGGTTTTGTTTTACCCTAATCTTGCATTAGGGACTTCCATCTACAGGTTCTGGACCTGCACTGTGCTAGACCTGTTGAGAATCGAGCCGTCAGTATTCTCTAATCTCAGTTTTTTCTCCCTCTTAATCCAAGGCAACATTATCTACTCAACAAAATCAGAATCAAAAATTGTAGCTTCCGAGCCAGTATCAACTAAAGTGTTTATGGAAAGTTCTCTTTTTATTCCTCCATATAACTAAGATAACTTAATAGAAATAAGGAACTTTAACCCATCAGACTTCAATACTTATGCACCCGATTTTCCTACCAAATAGAGATTCTTTATTCTATCTAATGAAATATCTAGCACCATCACCTTTTGTAGTCTTTTTTAGAGTTTACCAATAAGAGGAGCCACCTCATCATCGGCTTTTCTTTTTGTCCCTTTTTTTGTCTTTTGTAAAGAAGAAAAGGCAGAGGAAGATAAATTACAAGAAATAGAACTAATAAAAGTGGGGTCAATATCCATAGGTTCCCTAATATATTCCTCTTTTTAACTACCACCAGAGATGCCCTTCTTAATGACATAAAGAGAAAACCAATCCTATGAGACTATCTGACCTGATGTACTAGATGGCCCACGTCCCTAACAGTCTAAATTTTCCCCATAATCCAACTCGTCATCACTAATGATTTGTCCAAAAGAAACTTCAAGTGGCATTACCATAGCTGCTACAGTCGCTACCTTTTTCACTTCCTCCTTAGCCATACCCTTTCCTTTCGACTCTATCAAAGGTTTCTATACTACCATGTAGTCACTCATCATGTGGTTTTTATGTCTATACTTAATGCACTGCATGTCCTTCTTTCGAGCCTGCCGCATAGCATAGGTAACTGCATCTTGACTAGGCTCTTTTTCCTTCTTAGAGGAAATATTGGACTTGGCTTTAGATTTGGTGTCAGGCTTGGTTTTTGCCTTCTGCTTTGGCTTAAAGATTCAGTCTTTGAGGTTCTCGAACTTCTTCTTATTAGTCTTGAGAGTAGGAGCTACCTCCTTCTTTGTACTCACAGTCTATTCTTTTTAACGGAACTGACTTTATATATATGCTTCTCTTACCTTTTCATACTCAACCTGTGACCCAGCATTTGCGATAGCCTGGAAGCACATTTCAGTACTAGCAGGCACCTTATTGAAAATCTCCTTATCAGTGCTGACTCGAACTATGTGGGCTTTGGTCTCTGGTTGAATAGCTGCAATCAGGTACTCCCAGAGCTGTTCTCATAGTAGTTCCACTACCAACTGATGAACTCTGACCTGAGCGATGAAATCCTTCATCAACTTACCTTTCTTCTGGTATTCCTTTTAAAGGGAGACCTTTATATCCCACTGCTCATGCTGGTTCTAATAGGCGTTAATGAATTCTCGTTTGAAAACATTAAATATGTCCTATTCAACCCATCTAAACTTAGTATCTGGTGTTCACTTGTATTGGTTAGTGTAATACTAGGTACTGGCTCCTCCTATAAGTAGATCCACTACAAATAGGATTTTTTTGCTATGAGTAGAGTATGTTAGGGGTATATATTCAAAGGTGTGGTCTACCTTCATTAGGAATTCCTTGAGTTTACTCGAAGTTCCATCAAACTTCAGAGGTAGTGGGAGATTTCGGGGTTCTTTCTTTTCAGAAAGAACTTTAGTCTTCTTGGCTAAAGGTGGAGGAGATAGTGGTGGTGGAGGTGGTAGTGGTGGAGGTACGAGACCACCTACTAGGCCAGTACAAATATCAGGGATAAAACTATCTATACCATCTGATCGAACGCGCTTTATAGTGGGTTGGTTGCTAGGAAGCTCTTGTAAGTTTTTGAGCTTTCTCTTATAAGTCTAGATTAGGTAGGAAAGAGCCTCAACTGATTCCCTTTTGCTTTCATAGCTCTAGATGCGATCATCCTATTCCTATTTGATTGCCTTTTGCATTCAATCACTTACTTTACCTACATCAGCTTTGATCGTATCGAATTCGGTTTTGGCTGCATTGATAATCGCTCCTATGTCTTGAGTAAGTTTGTCAGTCAGTGATTCCCACTGTTTCTCTAACACCTCACTAATAGATACAGTTAGACGTTTAACTACATCTTTTTGTCCAGTAGTTTAGCCCTTAAGAGCTACTACTTCCTCAATTACCTACTGTCATAGTAACTTTAAATTCTTATAGGTAGCTTTGGCTCCTTCAAAGACTACTTGATGAGCTTTTTGAGCTACCTTGTAGGCCTCCTGAGATTCGACTAGGAGTTTTGCCTATGCTTGTAGACCTCTTATGAGGTCTACAAGTTCAGCCCATTGGCATTCGAACTCAGTAGCTCCATCATGAATAATACGAGCTAATAGTTGGTCGTATTATTTTTAGCTTATAGTAGGATATGTAGCTTGGGTGGGGTATGGTAGTGGACGTGTTAGGCATTAAGAAGAGGTATTACTACCTGCTTATTGTAGTAGCCATTGGGTTGGTAGGTCTATTCAGTATAATGGACCTGGTAAAAACCCTTGTAAGTATAATGTTAATTCGTCTGGGGAGTAGAACTGCTGCCTAAAAGACCCCATTCCTTGTAAGAGGATATCTTCTATTGGTATGTTATCTTCTATATCTGTTCTAGATTGCAGAAGGTCATGTGGACATTGTGTGATAGTACGAGGTGTGATATGTGGTAGTATTATAGATCGGTAGGGCTGGCTAGGCCCTCTTAGTATCTGGGAGTTAGACATAATGATTCAAGTATGCTGGTAATAAATAAGACGAGAATTACTTATCTATAAAATAATATTATAGGGGCCCTATTCACCCTTATAGCACTCTATTAACTAAGGAATAGGACGGCCACACTTATACTGCCACAATGATATTTATTTTGCAACTTAGTATGACATCAGCAAAAATTATTTACTTATTCTGTATATTTCTATTTTGTCCTGAACACTTGGATTCCCATAGTCTAGAATGCGATCTACCTATCATTCCCTTATTCATCTATAAATTATTTATGGATCGCATGACTTGCCATGGACCCTTGGATCGATCGGGATCTTCCATGGACCTTTAAATTAATTGGGTTTATCCGTAGCTTTTCTATTTACCTTTGGACTCCTAAATCATCCTAGGTTTATATATCCTCCATAGTTTAATCGTGGCTTTATTTCTAGTGCTACTTATTTGCTCGTCCACTTACCTACACATCCATTACCCTGATACCTTCGATTGCTTATACACTTCGTACTATTTCTTTATTTATTGAAATATTTATTCATTCGTAGCCTATTTATTTATTCATCTGATAATTCATTCGTCCGACTATTCATCCATCTAATATTCATCCATTCGCTCACCTATCCTACAATTTAACCATCCGCATATAGATGCCAATATCTATTTCCCCATCTATACATTTGCTACCTTCCTGTATATTTCTATATTCATTTGTTTCTATATCCCTATGACTAATAATATCCTCTACCTCTAAATCCTTTCATACACCCTTCCTTACATGAATATATATTCAAATAAAATCCTAGCTACGTAATCACCAAATTAACAGTATCCAGAATATACAGGAATAAATAGCAATTCGACAAGACAACCTATGAACATATGGTACACATCCTGTGGCACTAAGAATTTCGTCACTTGCAAACTATACTTTGTACAATACTAATGCTCATTATTCATTCTCCTCCGTCGTTGTCAGATCCAAAGCATGCTCTTAAGTTATGAGCCAATTTTCGTTGCTGCTGCCCTCTTCTAGTAACAAGTCTGGATCATCTTTATTATCACTGCTAGCTTCTTTATCGCCTGCATTATGGCTTTCCCAGGATTCAGAATTGGTTTTCTATTGCTCCACTTCTTCGTCCTCTTCATCTTCATCTTCGATGACTGCTCGATGAGATTTCCATTTGTTCAGGTAGATGGTGGTATCCATGATCTGCAAGTCATTCAGGAGCATTGTGATACTAGGCCTATATTGTGCACTCGACCTGGATATTCCATTCAGTAGTGATCTGAGCAGTACCTGAGATAAATTGGGTATTTTTCATTGCAATCAAATTGCATATCTCGGTATACCTATTTGTGATAAGGGCTTCCCTCTAGAAGATTGTTCAGCTTCTCGCACATGCCTACTTGTCTGTTGGTGTATATTATCTTGAAAATTGTCCACTTGCGTCTACGCCATTCCCTCATTACCTGTCATTTCCGCTGCCTTTGGCCCCTGTACTACTGAAACTTTCTCTGTCTATCGCCGTTTTGCTACCTGGTGTTTGGCCCGAGTTGTTGGCTGTGAGGCCATAGGTAGGGACGACAAGATAGCGTATTCAACCTCAGTATACCTCTTTCGTGCAATAGGTTGTTGATCTATTGGATGGTTTCGTATATAGACGGGGCGAGTCATTAGCAAACTTTTACTCTCTCATAACCTGTATACAGTGACTTGTACCTCTCTAGGACTATTCAGTTCATTTTCCATTCCATTTGGTGATGATGATCTGACTGAGCTATTGCTTCTTGTAGCCGACAGAGCTCTAAGTAGTCCCAAATCTTCACAATCATCTCCAAAGTTGTCAGTATAGCCAGTTGTGCAGATGGGACTATTATCCCTGAAATCGCAGCGCCTAGATATTTTATCCAGGCAAAACGCCGTGATCCTTTCAGCCCACCACATGGTAATATTTGTCTATATCCTTTCGAAGCGTTCATAGTGCCTTAGTGTTCAGTACTCCTAGTTAGCCATTGTTTCTTACTTCGTACCTTTGTAGATAGTCGAATCAACTGAAACTAGTGATCATGGCATGGCTGGGTGATCATGTTTGCCCATGTCCCTTCTAAATACTCATAGTGCCCTGGCATTCAGTATTTCTAATTAGCTATTTTCCTTTGTTCATACCTTTGTAAATAGTCGAATCAAATAAAACTGATAATCCCGGCATAGCTGACCTATTGCAGAGATTGTGTAGGGTATATAATAATGTAGTGGTGGTTAATGAAATGGTAATCCGTGTTAATGGTTAAAAATACTTCCATGTTAGCGTATGTCTGCCCAAAGTATCCTCATGATCAAAATACTGCATGTAGATCATCTCAGTGATTAGTGTGCAGGTAAAATATGCAAGCCAACCCTAGTACCTTTCTATAAGCGACTGACTATCTGGCTATAGGCTGGACTCTTTCCCCTTACATCAAGAAGTTCTATGGCAGCAAAATCATCATTGTCTTGGTCGACGAGTTCTTGCACACGTTCTCTCACTACAGTTGGATCCTCTATATTCAGATCATACAAGTGATCGATATTTTTACAACATGCGCTAACCAGATAACCACAAGCTGCAATCACCCGTCTTTTCAACTAATAAATTGATGATTATTCAATTGTTTCATAATTACATAGGGAAATAATAGGAGCTCACTATTTTTCTTGCTTGTTTATTTTCTAGGTTTCCCATTACAGGTGGTAGCATCTCTATGTTTGTCCGTTTATCATGATAATCTATAGCTTTCATCTATGCCCAGTCCACTATCTGCTCAGTTTCGTTTCACGTAGGCCATGCTTTCCTCATGAGGGCGTATGCTTGAATGTATAGTTTTGCTGTCCTGATATACTGTTGAATTATCCTAGGCAAGTTTGTCACTGAACTTGACTGCCTATTGCAATTGTATTCAGTATTTAGACTGTCGGGGGAGGAATTTAGTATATTAGTTCATAGCCTTAGTACTATAGCAGTTCCGTAGTCTTGATCTTGAATGAACTCATCTATTTGGGAGCTCCCCCAGTAGCCAGTTTTCATCGTCAGACGTATACTGGTTGATACTTGAACCCCTCCTTGAGCGTTCTGAGTCATGATTTGGGTTTCGTTCCTATTATACCTTATGTCAGATATTTTCTATTCCACCATTCGTTTGTAGCTAACTTAGCCCTATTTGCAATAGATCTAGATGCCGAATCAGCCTATCTCTATATCTTAATTACCTCATGCTTATTGGTGCTGGGGTACCTCAGTGGGTCTGGGGGCATAGGTTCAAATATGTTGACAGTTGTGAGCTGCTGTCGAAGTTTGACACAGATGACATCAGTATGGTATTACTAGTGAGTTCCCAAACATGTATAGAAGAATATCTATATAAACAATTCCAAGATGGATATAATTATAAATAGCTTTCGACGAGAAAGATGTTTGGAAACGTGTTGAATATGAAACTTATTACATATAAAATACATACATTACTCCCGACACACAACAAAACTAACCTCTATCCACTCCAATACAAACCACCTTACCAATATTTCTGAAACATATTTCTCTACAATTCCAATCCTTTGAACATCCGTATCCAATAAATGATTTATGAAATGCTGCAATACTATAGTTTGGTTCAGCCACCAAGCTTGGCAATTAGATTTCTGCCAATAAAGTTCATCCCCTACAACCGTTTACTTACCGACAACATTTAGCCCTGATTCTCCTCAATTACCCTCTCATCAAGTGTATGACTCTGGATCTGACGAAGTGTGATTTTTGCTCCTCCACTGCTGATTTCCTTAACTACTCTATTTATTAATTCCCCCTCATTCATATCAAATACTCATAGCTTGTTCATTCTGCTTTGGTCGTAAATAAAGAATTGCCTGAATGTATGTGCTTTGTATTGTTCGAGCCATAGTTGCTGGACGAAAATGCAAGTCGACATCTTTAAAAAATTCTACCCTTGCCATGCGGCTTAGTACGTCGCTACCAAGACACTGCTGCCCTCGCCCTCCCTTATGTTGTTTCTCCAATCTATATACATGATATAGTGATCCCATAAACTCATACCATGATCTATTACCCACACTTTATATGGTTTCATATCACTCGTTAAGCCGGTGATCACCTGAATACTTCTAATCAGCTGTTATACTAGTTCGTCAGGGTAGAATGTCACTAACTAGTTTCAACCAGTGTGCCTATACACAGAGATTGACAAAACATATACTGACCTGTCGTAGGAGGTCATCATCTTCAGAGTTACTTGCAAGTGCTTCTCCAGCTTCCTCATTGTACTATTTGACTCCTCCAATAAGCTTGTCCACGTAAAAGGCAGGTACTAGTCCAATTCTCCCTATATCTAATCGACCCCTTATTCCAGAAAAATCTTGATCTACTATCTCCCCATTGAGATCCAATGATACATCTATCAGCCTTACGTCGATGGATAAATTACTATAGAGCCAGACCCATTTTAGAATTGAACCTATTATGAACCTTAATCCCTCCCATCCGGCATCAAGTCGAGCTATATCTTTCAGTACAACAGATAAAATTTTCAGTTGACCGATATCATACCTGACTCGAGATAGGAAAGACTTTGCACTAGCGTCCACAGTATGCTCATTTACATATATCCAATTTACAAGCTTGCTGGTCAAAGTTTTGAAGCCTTTGCCTCCCGTCTTTACCTTATTAATGAAGCCATTCACAGCCTCCAACCCATTCTCTGCCTGCCAGTCTTCTCCATCCCACTATATCATAAGTCTAGCTATATTGATGAAGTCCCACACATCTCTGATGAATGGTATTGTAGAGACAAAGAGTCGAAATCTAGCTTTAATCCCTAGCATCGTAGTCTCCAGAATCATCATATTATTTCAGAGGTAACTGTATGCATTCAGGTAGATGCAAAATCCGAACTCAATTCCATAAATGTACTCCCAGCATTCGGGAGATGACTGGTCAAGGTTTGCCTGAACTAAGCAGATACATGTCTCACCCAGTTTCCAATCATTGATCTGTTGGATGAAGTTTTGCGTAGCTGAATCCAAAACTACAAGAATATCTACAAGTTTATTTAACTATTTGACTAAGTACCTTTGCTATGTATATAGGGTACTCTGGTCACTGAACGAGATTAGTATGCAAATTCATAATAGGCTAGTATGGGTGTAGATCCATATATAATAACCATCATTGGTCTCTTTTGCCAGGGTTCACATTTTACCCTAGCAGCCTTCATGTGATCTTTCTTCTGCTAAAAAAACTATACTAATGCTAAGACGACTTCAAGCTAATATAGGAGTGGTTAGCTATATAAAATTTATTAAGATTCTACAAATGTATATGTTAATTACCTCTTCAAAACCAATTGGATACGATATTAGGGTTCCCTTACGACCACTATTGTGTGCTTGTAATACCTACGATACTGCACTCAACCTCTCGTTATTGGTTAGTATGCTAGGTGGAAGCTTATCAAACAACTTTCCAGCATCCAATTGAATTTTCTCTTGCAATGAACTATTCCCTAATATTTCTATAACTTGCTCTTGTACCACCATAGGATAATCATCACTCAATGACCCAGTAAAGTTGCTAAATTCTAAATCATCTACAAATACCTTATCATATCCCAGTACATATTGCAAGTCATCATCATAGTTATTAAATACAGTTATGCTAGACCCAATCTCCACCTTGCCACTGCCGAAAAGCTTATCCTACTCAGTCAGTACAGAAGGTATATTGGTCGATGAGGGACAATATGCAGCTTTCGTTTGTACAGCCGTTTTTATCCTAGCTAGCCATTAGGGGGGTGATAGTGATGATGATAGTAATAATGATAATAAAGATGCTGATACAGATATTGATGCTCATGATGGTGTGAGTGTGGCTGCAGGTGATAGTGCTGGTGTAGGTATAGATGCTATTATGGGTGCTAGTGCTCGTGTTCAGGACTTTCCTTTCCGTTTGGTAGAGTAGGCAGGTTCTAGCGACAACTGTTTCTCATCCGTTTCTGCCAATATTTCTTCTGAAATAGCCTTCTTATTCTTTTTCGCAGAGGGGGCATACGCTGATATAAACTTCTTTCATTTAGGTTTGACCCTAGTTGGAGGCACTGTTTCATTTTCCGTCTCCTGTTCTTCACTTCCACATTCCTGTTGGTTCACCAGTTCCAACTACTTACATTCCTGTAAGTTAATCCTAATTTAGTAACTATTCACCCAAGAAATAATATATGCCAACTGACCATAACAACGATTTTTTGGACTGCCTAAGTCCTGACTCTTCCCATAAGGGACTTCCATTCAGCATTGTTGTAGATAGTTTCAGAGCCATGTCCATTGTAGGTACGCTATTCCATATCGAGCCGAATTCCATCTACATTTTAGGGAACCTGGTCCGAAGAGATGAGCTATTAGTATAATTTGGACTATGAGTTCACATTGCTAACCTGCATGTATATTCCTTTTTGCTTGATCTCTAGTTAATATGTTTCTGACCACAGTTTTATAACTATTGTCACTCATTCCCCAGGACGGTCATCCGTTGAAACATCTCTTACTATTCCTGACTCTCATTAGTTCCATATTGCTACACAAATGATAATGTACACAAACTTTATATTCACCCCCGTACCTTTGACATACTTCTCATTGTCACGCCTTTCTTTGGTAGGGTCGGTTCCACTGTTATATACGATCTACTTCTAACTATTTGTAACAAGTCATTCTGCTCTTTTTTCATCCGAAATTTGAAGCACCAAAACTTTGCCCTCTATTTTAGATATTGGTATGTGACTGAAACTGCATCCCACCCAATATCTGGATTAGCCTCCAAATATCTCTATATTCAAGCTATTGGTTCTGCAACCGGACCACTAACTATTAGGAGTTCTTCCATACAAGACTTGAATAGTTTTAGTCTCCTCTGAGGACTATCGAACAGTTGCTTATCCTGAAAGTATATCTAATAGAGAGTGTCATAATTGAACCTCGTCCAATCGTCCCCATCATCAAAACCAAAAACGTTCTATAGTTCTCCATCTTTTGCTTGGACGGCTAGTATGATAAATTGGCTTACCTATAAAAGTTAGTTCAAGAACCCAAACAAACATCACCCAATTGTCATCGGGTGGCATCCAGCCCTACTATAGGTACTTGAGCTCCTATAGAACGACCCTAGATATCCATATGAACTCTAGGTACACTCATAGCAGTGTGGTGCAAGCTTTTCTTAATACTTATCCATAAGAGATAAGTATATGAAACGGGTTTAAACCTCGGAGTGGTATATAACTATCATAGATAGTTAAGACCCTTATGGCACGCCCATAGACCCTTGAGGGAGCTACGGTTTAAGTTTCATAAGTATCCAATTAATAGTTCAATAGTTACACCTAGATCAATATGCTGACTATATGCATATATACTAGCTATACTAGCTATTACCTTGAAATCTTGACGTTACCCTGAACTGAAGTTATTACCCTGAACTTTAGGAAAATAACTCGGTAAAAATAAATAAAATAATGAAGCCACGAGGGCGTACTTGAAACCAAAGTGTATCCGGTGACATTATAAGGCAGTGTGCCCTGAGCCAAGGCTAAAGATACAGTCGAAATATAAAGTTCTCTGAATTTAATATTTCAAAGTTATATCTAGGCTTATTCATCACCTTGATTCTATTTCCGCAATCCATTTTATGATCGGAGCAATACTCATGAAGCTATAAGACCTTTAGTAAGGTTAATTAAATCCACGAGGACGTTTATCTATTACTGATAATAACTCCGTGAATAATATAGGCATCGAGATGAATTAAGATTCTATGATCTTCTACACACTGACACCTATCCAATAATAATCTATTTGTGACCTACGAGTCATTATTAATAGAGTTATGAGCAGTTGAAAATTATTTTCAATAGATATTAGACACTATTAAGAAAATACTACTGCAAGCTCAAATAAGATGACTGTATGATATTGTTGAGTATTTATTCGATAGTATCAGGGATTGGCGTTATATCGGAAGTAGAAATTAGTTATCTTGGCTAAGTATTCTTTGATAGAATAAGTCGGCTTAAGCGAAGTATATGAAATCTGCAGGCATAGGAATCTTCTCTATGTTTGGGCTAGTAACCTGTGACAACGAGCACAGATTATGACTGCGTTAACAAAGGTGTGGATGGCATAATACTTAGGAAGAAATTTCGAAGAGTGACGGGTAAGTGTGCATCCCCCAAAATATTTTATCAAAAAATATCTACTATTACCGCGCATTATAAATAGTAAGAGTAGTTCTTGGTTGAATCAAATTCTACCATCAAGAGTATTCGAAAGCAAGAGCATCTCGAGTATACAAAGCCTACAAAGTTCTAAGTCTAGTTTACTTTATTCCCAACTAACAAAAGATTTATTTTGTGTTGCGAAATAAGATCTGTTGGAAAGGATTAAAGCGGATTGAACTTTCTGCTATAGGATATTATTCTGTATTTCGGAATAAGTATTATTGCGGCAGTAGAAGTACGGTCGTCCTATTTTCTAGTCGCAAGAGCGCTATAAGGGTTAATAGGGCCCTGTGATATTACTTTGTAGACAAGTAGTGTACGCCACGGGGCGAGTTCAACTCGAACCGACTCGCCAAGAACCGACTCGGCGAACGAGTTTTCGTCAGTTGACAACTCACCGAGTCGGCTTTTCGCTGCCTCAACTCGACTCGCCCCTACTCGGTGATCTACAGAATACTCGCCAAGCCTTCTGTTTAATATTTATTATTCCATCGCTCTGTCTAGCCTGCACTGTCATAGGCTTTTGCTGTTACGAATTGCTTGTAATGTCACGGATCGCTTCTACTGTCACGGATTGCCTGTACTGCCGGGGATCGCTTCTACTGTCACCGATTGCCTGTACTGTCACGGTCGCTTCTCCTGTTACTGATTGTCTGTACGGTCATGGTCGCTTCTCCTGTCACCGATTGCCTGTACTGTCACGGTCGCTTCTCCTGTCACCGATTGTGTGTACTGTCACGGTCGCTTCTACTGTCACTGATTGCCTGTGCTGTCACGTTCGTACTGTCACAGATCGCGTCTACTATCACCGATTGCTTGTACTGTCACAGTCGCTTCTACTGTCACCGATTGCCTGTGCTATTACGGTCACTGTTATCTATTTTGCTGTCATTGTTAGCACTTGTTAGTTATTGTTTGTACGCAACTTCACTAGGCTTGGCAGGCGCGCGAGTATAAAGGAGGTTAGTGTAGAGGCTTGGCGAGTATTCTGTAGATCACCGAATACTCGGCGAGTCGGTGCGAGGCGAGTTGCCACTAGCAACGACCGAGGTGAGGCGATTACCGAACGAGTTATCGAGGCCATAAACTCGAACCGACTCGCCCCGTGGCGCACACTATAGACAAGTAATTCTCGTCTTGTTTGAATAATTATATACTTGAATCAATATGTCTAATTCTTGGACACCAAGAGGGCCTAGTCAGCCTTACTGATCTATAATACTACCTAATATCATACCTCGTGCTATCACATAATATCCAGACAACCTTCTGTAATCTGGTATAGACATGGAAGATGACTTGCCAATGGAGGACATCCTCTTACAAGGAATAGAGTCTTCCAGGCAGCAGTTCTACTCTCCAGATGAATTAACGTTATATCCGTAAGGGTTCTTACCGAGTCTATTGCGTTGCTTTGATCCACCAACTCAATGACCACTACGTCGAACAGGTAGCAATACCTCCTTGCAATGTTCACCACACCCACTACCACGCCCTACAAGAAATATACACTCGACTATCTCCTAAGAATAATACGATCAATTACTGGCTCGTATTATTCGAGATGGAGCCTCTAAATTCGAATGTCATAGGGCCGAGATTGCAGACCTCATGAGGGGTCTACAAGCATAAGCAACCCTCTTAGTCGAATCGCAAGAGGCTCATAAGGTAGCCCAAGAAGCTCACCAGGTAGTTTTTGATGGGGCTAAGGCTACATATGAGGATCTCAAGTTACTACGGCAGCACGTAATTGAGGAAGAAGCTGCCCTCCAGGGCCAAACTAAGAGACAACAGGATATAGTTCAGCAATTAACTGTATCTATCAGTGAAGTGTTGGAAAAGTAATGGAAAGTGCTGACTGATAAACTTATACAAGATACAGAGGCTATCATCGATACAGCAAAGACCGAGTTCAACACTATTAAGGCAGACATGGGTAAGGTAAGCGATTGGATGCAGAAGGTGATCAAACAAGAACAGGACAATTGCATTCAGAGTTGTGAAACAAACAGGGAATTGGTGGAAGCCCTCTCCCATCTTATTCAAACTCACAAGAGAAAACTCAAAGACCTCTAAGAACAGCCAATTGACTGACTAAACTCTACTAAACAAACTCGATCAATTCATATGAATAGCTTTATCCATGATGTCTGCTCTGGCCTAGTGGGCAGTCTTATACTTCTATTACCACTACCTCTACCACTACCATCTCCTCCACCTCCACCCAAGAAGACCAAAGTTCTTTTTGAAAAGAAAAAACTCCGAAATATTCCTCTACCTCTGAAGTTCAATAGAACTTTGAGTAAACTGAAGGAATTCCTAATGAAGGTAGACTACACTTTGGAACATATGCCTCTAACATACTCTACTTATAGCAAAAAAATCCTGTTTGTAGCGGATCTACTTACAAGAGGAGCCAGCATCTGGTATTATACCAACCAACACAAGTGAACACTAGATGCTAACTCTGGATGGGTCAAATGGGACACATTTAATATTTTCAAACGAAAATTTATTAACGCCCATCAGAACCAGCATGAGCAGCGGGATGCAAAGATCTCCCTTCAAAAGGAGTACTAGAAGAAACGAAAGTTGATGAAAGATTTTATCATTCGGGTCAGGGTTCATCAGTTGGTAGTGGAACTACTATGAGAATAGCTTTGGGAGTACTTGATCGCAGTTATTCAACTAGAGACCAGAGCCCACATGGTCTGAGTCAGCACTGACAAGGACATTCTTGATAAGGTGCCTGCTAGCACTAAAATATACTTCTAGACTATCACAAACGCTAGGTCATAGGTTGAGTATAAGAAGGTAAGGGAAGCATACACATAAAGCCAGTTCTGTCAAAAAGAACAGGCTACTAGTGCAAAGAAAGAGGCAGTCCCTGCCCCTAAAACTAATGAGAAGAAGTCTGAGAATCTCAAGGACCGAGTCTCAAAGCTGAAGCAAAAGGTGAAAACTAAGTCTGATGCTAAATCTAAACTCAAGTCCAATGCTTCCTCCAAGAAGGAAAAAGAGCCTAGCCAAGACATAGTGACCTATGCTATGCGGCAGGCTCGGAAGAGGGATATATAGTGCATCAAGTATGGAAACAAGTTCCATATGATAGGTGACTGCACAGTGGGATAGAAACTATTAGCAAAAATAAAGGGAAAGGGAAAGGCCAAGGAGGAAGCAAAGAAAGTGGCAATGGTGGCAGCAGTAGTAGAGCCACTGGAGATTTCTTTTAGTAAGATCATTAGTAATGATGAGTTGGACTATGGGGAGAACTCGGACTGTTAGGGACACGGGCCATCTAGTACGTCGGGTCAGATGGTCTCACAGGATTGGTTTTTTATTTGTGTTGTGAAGAGGGGCATCTCTATTGGTAGTTGGAAGGAGGAACATATTAGGGAACCCATAGATATCGACCCTACTTGTATTAGTTCTGTTTCTCGTAATCAGTCTTCCTCTGCTTTTCTTTCTTTACAAAATATAAAAAAAAGGGTAAAAAGAAAAGACGATAATGAGGTGGCTCCTCTTGTCGGCAAACTCCAAAAAAGACTATGAAAGATGGCGGTGCCGGATATTTCATTAGATGGAATTAAGGATCTCTCTTTAGCAGGAAAATCGGGTTCAAAGGTGTTGAAATCTGATGGGCTGAAGTTTCTTATCTCTATTAAGTTATCTTGGATGTACGGAAGAATAAAAAGGGAACTTTCTATTAATACTTTGGTTGACACTAGTGCAGAAGCCATGATTTTCGATTCTGATTTTGTTGAACAAATGATGTTGCTTTAGATTAAGAAGGAGAAAAGACTGAGACTAGAGAGAGCTAACGGCTCGATTCTCAAGAGGTCTGGTATAGTGCAAGTCCAAAACCTGCAGATAGAAGTCCCTAATACAAGATCAGGGTGAAACAAAACTCTTGACCTGGTAACTGAGGTTACATACTTCGAACCAGGTCTTCTACTTATTTTGGGGATAGATTGGATCATCACTAACTATGATAAGCTACAAATCACCACTTCTTATGGGCTTGAGCTTAAGAGGGCATTGGAGATCGAGGAGGTTACTGATTTCGCTGACTTTGACGAAGTACTTGTAAAGACTCAGTATGTCGGATTTATTGAGATTGGGGAATGCGATTATCAGATGTTTGCTAATGAGGACGTTTGCAAGATTATGAAAATAACTGAAATTAAGAACCTAGAAGAACTTGCTAATCGATTACCATCTTAGTACAGGGATTTTGCAAAAATCTTTAGAAAGGAGATGCAATCCGCCCTTTCCTCTCATGGCCCATAAGACATGACAATCGAGTTGGAAGAAGGAAAAAGTCCACTGTCAAGAAAGTTGTACCCTCTCTCCCCTGATAAACTAGAGCTTCTTAAAGAATACCTTGATGAGATGCTCTGAACTGGCAAGATTAGACTGAGTAACAGTAGCGCTGGTACTCCTATTTTCTTCGCCAAACAACCTAATGACAAGCTTCGAATAGTTGTGGACTATAGAGGTCTCAATGCCATTATCAAGAAAGATAAGTATCCCCTACCACTCATGACTACTCTCATAGAACAAGTTGGTATCTCACAGGTTTTCTCTAAACTCGACTTCAAACTTGGGTTTAACTTGCTAAGAATAGTAGCTGGAGATGAGTGGAAGACAGCATTCAAGACCAGATATAGCTTATACGAGTATACAGTTATGCCTTTCAGGCTAACTAATACTCCGTCTGTCTTCTAATGATATGTTAACAATATTCTATCTAAGAGAATTGATCGAGGGATTATTATATATATTAATGATATCCTTATATACACTTAGACTGAAGAGGAACATGTTGAACTCGTCTGTTGGGTACTACAGAAGCTAATGGAAAATAACCTTTGTGTCAATATTGACAAGTGTATCTTCCATGTCCCTGAGGTAGAATTCGTAGGATTTAAGGTCGGTACTAAAAGGATACAGATGGGCCAGAATAAAGTCGAGAACATTCTTACATGGCAAGCCCCTCGGAATATCAAAGAAGTTCAAAAGTTTATTGGTTTTGCTAATTTCTATTACCAGTTTATTAAAGGCTTTAATAGTTTGGCTCTTCGGATTCAAACGTTAATGCACAATGGAGTTCCTTGGAATTAGACATAGCAGTATTAAAAGGCCTTCGATGAATTGAAATATAGGTTCACCATAGCTCCAATACTATGCCATTATCATCTCGAATGACCAAAGATGATCGAAAGAGATACCTCTGATCTAGTAAAGGCTGGTATCCTATATCAGAAGGAACTAGACAGTCATTGGCACCCAGTCGCTTACTACTCAAAGCGCTTTATCCCAGTAGAGCTTAATTACGACGTCCATGATAAGGAAATGGTCGTAATTGTCAATTGCTTTTAGGAATAGAGACACTTCTTAATGGGCGCCCCTAAGGAGATAATTGTGTATACGGATCATGAGAACCTTAAGTACTTTAATTCCATGAAGTTATTCAATCGAAAGTAGGCTAGATAGGCGGAAATACTAAGCCAGTTCAATTTTAGGATCATCTACCGCCCAGGTGACAAGAATGGCAAGGCTGATGTGTTTTCCCGTTAGGTTGATCCTAACCTCAAAGAAGGAGGGGAGAAGTAGGACCATACGATTCGGATATTCAAACTTGGTCAATTCTAATTAGGTTCAGATGAGGAGGTACTAGTAACGCACTGAATTATAGCAGTGAAGGCCTCACAGACAAAAGAATCAACTTGGTCGAAAGAAATCCTAAAGGCTGGCCTTATGGACGAAAAGTGGTTAGGGATTCGGAACGCGTTGAAGTTTAGTGAGGAGTATCCCAGTCTTGAGCACTATAGTTTGGAAGATGATATAGTGACCTATGAAAGATATTTGTATATTCCTGACAACAATTCACTTAAGCTAAAGGTGGTATTCCAGAGCTATGATGCTAAAGTTGCAGGATATTTCGGATGTCACAAGACTCTCGAATTAATGAAACGAAATTACTACTGGCCGAACATGGAAGATTGGATACGTGACTATATCTGTACATGCGACACTTGCCAGTGCAACAAGACAGCGAGATACGAGAAATATGGTAAGCTCGTACCTCTTCCAATTCCCTATAGACCGTGGGAACATAATTCGATAGATTTTATTACTGATTTACCTCTAGTCAAGAGGTATAATCAAATTTGGGTTATAGTCGATAGGTTTACTAAGATAGCACATTTCATTCCTTTGAAGAACCCAAAGGCTAAAGAGTTAGCTGGAATATTTGTCAAAGAGGTATGGAGACTACATAGGTTGCCAAAGAGGGTTGTTTCGGATAAGGACTTGGTATTTATAAGTTCGTTTTGGATGGAAGTCATGCGGTTATTAGGAGTTGAGTTGGATAAGGCCTCGGCATATCACCCTCAGACAGACGGTCAAACTGAATGAGTCAACTAGATCTTAGAGCATTATCTACGGACATATTATTATTGGGATCAGGATGACTGGGTTGAGTTACTTCCGTTTGCCGAGTTTCATTACAATAATACTATCCACTCTAGTACGAAATGTACTCCCTTCTACACAGTATATGGCCAACATCCTGAAAACAACTTCCAGAACCTAACCGAGGCCTCAACCGAATCTAATAATCCCGAGGCAGGTAAGACGGTCGAAATTCTAGACATAATGAGAGAGGCAATGAGGGACAACATAAAGGCAGCACAGGCCCATATGTCAAAGTATTATAACCTTAAGGTGGTAGAGAAGGAACTAACATTCAAGGTAGGAGACTGGGTCATGGTCAACGCTAAGAATATTAAGACTAAGCGTCCAACTAAAAAGCTTAACTACAAGCTTTGAGGAAAGTTCAGAATCAAATGACTCATCGGTACCTATGCCTATGAGTTAGAACTTCCCTTGAGTACAGACAAAACCCACTCCATCTTCTATATCAGTCTGTTGGAACCTTACCACCTTAACACGATTGCTGGCAGACATTCGCCAACATCCCCTCCCATCGATCTCGAAGAATCGGAGTACCAGATAGAGAAGGTTAGGATAAGTGAGCTTCGGAAAGGAAGAGTGATATACTTGGTTTTCTAAAAGAGTTACGGTCCTAATAATGATACATGGGAACCATACTAGAACTTGAAGGATGGAGGTTCTGAAATCGTTTGGAAATTCCATCTGAATAATCCCCATAAGCTACGGGACCCTGATGTTATCTTATGAGGATTTTTCATTTTTTTCCTATTTAGGCTTTAGGTTTTTAGAATTATCTTTCATGTATTTTTTGTATTCTACCTGTATTTCTTATGCTATTTTCTGTCCCAGGGGTGCAATGAGAGGTACGCAGCTATGTTTCGGCTGTTGTATATGAGGACTGGTCCTCAAGCCTTATCCATAGTTATTAGTAGTAATACTGATTCTATTTGCATAATCAATTAGGTTCTTGCGGACAAGAACCTTAAGGGGGGAGGCACTGTCACTGGGTGATATCCAGCCCTACCATAGGTATTTGAGCTCCTACAGAAAGACCCTAGATATCCATATAGACTTTAGGTATACTTATAGCAGTGTGGTGTAAGCTTTTCTAAATACTTATCTATAAGAGATAAGTATATAAAACGGGTTTGAACCTCGAAGTGGTATATAACTATCATGGATAGTTAAGACCCTTATGGCACGCCCATAGACCCTTGAAGGAGCTACGGTTTAAGTTTCATAAGTATCTGATTAATGGTTTAATAGTTACACCTAGATCAATACGCTGACTATATGCACATATACTAGCTATACTAGCTATTACTCTGAGGTCTTGGCGTTACCCTGAACTGAAGTTATTACCCTAAACTTTAGGAAAATAACTCGGTAAAAATAAATAAAATAATAAAGCCATGAGGGCATACTTTAGACCAAAGTACGTCTGGTGATATTATAAGGGAGTGCGCCCTGTGCCAAGGCTAAAGATACAGTCGAAATATAAAGTTCTCCAAGTTTAATATTTCAAAGCTATATCTAGGCCTATTTATCGCCCTGGCTCCATTTCCATAATCCATTTTATGATTGGAGTAATACTCATGGAGTTATAATACCTTTAGTAAGGTTAATTAAATCTATGAGGACATTTATCTATTACTGATAATAACTCCATGAATAATATGGGCATCGAGATGAATTAAGATTCTATGATCTTCTACACGCTAACGCCTATCCAATAATAATCTATTTGTGACCCCCAAGTCTTTATTAATAGAGTTAAGAGCAGTTGAAAATTATTTTCAATAGATACTAGACGCTATTAAGAAAATACTACTGCAAGCTCAAATAAGATGACTCTATGATACTGTTGAGTATTTATTCGATAGTATCAGGGATTGGCGTTATATCAGAAGTAGAAATTAGTTACCTTGGCTAAGTATTCTTTAATAGAATATGTCGGCTTAAGCGAAGTATATAAAACCTACAGGCATGGGAACCTTCTCTATTTTTGGGCTAGTAACCTGTGACAACAAGCGCAAATTATGACTGCATTAACAAAGGTGTAAATAGCATAACACTTAAGAAGAAATTCCGAAGAGTGACAGGTAGGTACGTATCCCCCAAAATATTTTATCAAAGAATATCTACTATTACCGCACATTATAAATAGTGAGAGTAGTTCTCGGTTGAATTGGATTCTACTATTAAGAGTATTTGAAAGCAAGAGCACCTTAAGTACACAAAGCCTACAAAGTTTTAAGAATAGTTTACTTTATTCACGACTGATGAAAGATTTATTTTGTATTGCGAAATAAGATTTGTCGGAAAGGATTAAAGAGGATTGAACTTTCTGCAATACGATATTATTCTGTGTTTTAGAATAAGTATCATTATGGCAGTAGAAGTACGGTCGTCCTATTTTCTAGTCACAAGAGTGCTATAAGGGTTGATAGGGCCCCTGTGACACTAATACTCACCTGAACTAAATCTTACCCTATGGGAGTAGAAGAACGAGGGTGAGAGTAGTAAGAACGATGACAGTAGGACAAGGATGGAAAATTATAACTGAGATATCTACTACTGGCCTTATACATTGAAACCCAATCCAATGATATTCATAATCTACTCCATTTCCATATCAAACATAGAAATTTTTTAAACAAAGAAAATTCAATGTAACCTGAAAGCTTGTCGCATTATGCAAACAGTCAATACAGTTAGAACTATTAGCACACTCTTACTGTAACCAGACTACTTCGCTGTAGAACTATCAGAGTAAACAAACTTAAGTTGTCACCCGAATTTCCAATACTACTTTTTAGTCACTGATTCTAGAATAGAAACAATCTACATAAATTACCTTAATAGGTTAGAAAACTAAGCCAAAGCTGCCAACCTATAGTATCGTTGTGACTGCAAATGGCATAGCGCCCAAGTCGTATTTAGTCTATTATATGTCTAGTAACCAAGGTAAGAACCGAGCCAACGGCTATACTAAGCCAAGAAACAAACCTGAGTGAAATGGAATAACTATATCTCTGCAGTAAAAACGAAATTTTTAAGTGCTCCCTGGCCGCCGCAATGTGGAAACCAGGATGTATGCAGCCAACTTTCTACGTAATCATTATATTATATGATAAATGACGCTAGCCTAACCATTTACATTAGTCTCGTGCCACATGCACTTTCGATAGATTTTAATAGATGTATTCTAGTCTTAAGAAAATCTGTATTGCAAAATGAAGTGGTAGAAATAGAACTTGATTAGAAGGAATCGTGTATATTATTTATCTTTTTTATTTGATTTTTTTTACATGTTTTAGTTTTCGTGCGAAGATTATCAACTATAAGTCGTTATTTATGGCTAGCTGCATTTGGCCTTGTTTGAAGGTGAATAAGAAGCGGGGTATGTAGTCTGGTTACGCAGAGTTGAGTTCGTTAGAAATCAGAACCCAGAATACCTAGTCTGGTTAGCACAACGACCTCTCAAGCAGACACAAAAAAAAACATCTCACACCAACCCACCTGATTGATTACTACTTTATTACATTGCCACGATATTGACTACTACTACTCTAAGACTGATGACGATTGCAGTTGCAAAACTATAAGAAAGGTTCCAGCAAATGATAATGAAAGAGAGCATGAGGAACGAAGAATTTGAGGGAGCCATCAGATCTATAGCTGATGGGAAAAATCAATAGAGCTTCCTCAAGGGTATAGCTAGATTGACTAGATAAGTAGGGCAGAAAGTAGGAGAGCTGGCTGCTACGCAGTCAAAGCTATCGAAGCAGCTACTGACGCTGAATTATAAGCTTGGGGGGTATCCCGAGAAGATGCAATTGATGAACTCCAAATAGAGAAGCTCAATAAATTTAGGCAAGTATATAAGAAATCTATGAAGAGGAGGCAAAACTACAATCTTGCTATGGGGAAATACTGGGGAGATCAGTAGATGACAGAATTAGATTACTTGATGCCACCGTGGCCATCTGTGGAGTTTGTGAGGTAGTGTTCGTTCCCAGTAAAATAACTATCATATGAGAGAGGAATGGAACTAACGAATGACATTATATCTTGATTTGTCATCGAAATTAGGGACCGAATAGAGACGGCAAGAACCCAGAAGGATAATTGCCTAATGGTGGAGGATATAAAATGGGTCCTTCAGGATGAGCTACTTCTACCTGCTTTACCAGAAGACCTAAGAGCTTTTCACCCTAATTATGTAGCAAAAATGAAAGTAACAGATCTACTAGATACGAAAACAAATGCCAACCAAATGACCCAGCAAGTGCAAGGGTAGACTTCGACACAACTTGCCACACAAGCAACAAATGTACTACTTATCACACAAGCAGCAACCGTATAACCTACCACACAAGTAACAACCATACAAACTGCTATACAAGTAACAATATAAACAAGAAGAGGTGGGAATAGTGGAGGTCAAAGTATGAGATCAAGGCATAGAGGAGAAATGCCAAAGAGGAGAAGATATCGGTCACTGGAGAGATCAACATACTAGAGAATACAATTCAAGTATATGAAGGATAAAGAATGCGATACTGAATTAATCGAATTATTAGAAACATCGTAAAAGGAGCTAGATGCGCTAGATGCAAACTTGAAGGCAGATATAGAAGTAGTCGAAAAACTACAGGAGATATTACAGTCCGAGCATAGAGAAGAGCTCATATCTACTGACGAGGGGATATCACTGAACAGAATCAAACACCATATGAGAATACTGGTAGCAGGATTGCAATTGAAAGTGGTGGTATTGGAGGATAGGCAAGAAGAAGATAAAGATGAATAGACTATAAGGATTTTTTGTTTTTGTTTTTGTATTTTTGAAGGCATGATAGGTTGACTAGGAAGGACAAATATGAAGGGAATTGTGATTTTTTTGCATTTTTTGATGTTTTATTTGCATTTTATTTATTTTTTGACACTGACGCTAAAAGGGAAGGAGGAATGTATGTATTTTTTTGATATTTTTTAACATTTTATTTATTTTTGATGCTTACAGTATGCTAGTTTATTTGATTGTTGCATTTATATTCATTTTCGTTTTCGTACAATAATTTATATGCTCGCTTAATATATTTTGTAGTAAGAATGAGAGTCAGACGGATTTTTACGTATAACTCTCCCCAGAGCTATTTGATACAATATTTGACCGGTTTGAAAGTCAGACGGATTTTCCCGTATGACTCTCCCGAAGGCTATTTGATACAATGTTTAACTACTTTAAGAGTCGGACAAATCTTCCCATATGACTCTTCCAAGGGCTATTTAATGCAATATTTGATCAGTTTAAGAGTTGGACGGATTTTCCTGTATAACTCTCCCGAGAGCTATTTGATATAATGTTTGACTGGTTTGAGAGTTGGATGGATCTTCCCATATGACTCTCCCGATGGCTATTTGATGCAATATTTGACTGGTTTGAGAGTCAGACAGATTTTCCTGTATGACTCTCCTCAAGACTATTTGATACAATATTTGACCAGTTTGAGAGTTGGACAGATTTTCCTGTATGACTCTTCCGAGGCTATTTAATACAATGTTTTATTGGTTTGAGAGTCAAACAGACTTTCCCGTATGACTCTTGACTGAAGTACACTTGCTTCATACAGTATTCCAGTAAAGTGTGATATGTATTATAGCAACAACTAAGTCAGAGGTAGTATTAATATTAATAATCTCATGGGCACTAGCCTCTCGTATGGTATAATACCTTTACGTGTCAAGATACGGTACCTTATTCTAGCCCCTATAGAACCCTACACAATATCCTTTCTTGCCCAATCTCCTCTATAGTATAACATTACTATCATATATACTAAACCAGTATCAAACTACTTATAACTATATTAAGATGTACTCGTACTACCTCTCTGTTGTTATCGTTCTTCTTATTATACTGTCTACATGCGTAGTTAAGACCACTACCATGACGACTACTACTTCTACTATTACCACTACTACTACTATGACTAGGACTCCTCTTACTACTAGTCTCCCTATCACGACTACTATCACTACCTACCAAAGGGCTAGTAGGAGCTAGACTATCGATCTTAATATTGTTCTATAGCGATCGATAGATTGCCAAGTTTTGGCAGAGATTAAGGCAGAATGGGTTTTGCAGTACTACATTAACCAGTCCAAGTATCAACTAGTCAAGTATTAACTGGCTACCCATTAGCTTTATAGCCAACCTCCTCCATTATTATATAAGAAGAAAGCTAGGTAGGATAATCGTTGGGTTGACTACAATTTGAAGACAGTTACAGACTGGGAGACTAATTTGGTACTGGATACAATACTTGATACAACTTCATAGATAGACTGGAATACGAGGTAGTAACTACTACAGCAATATTACCCGAATAGTTTCTGTACTTTACTAATTTTGCTTTTGTTTTTGCTTTCTGTATTTAACTTGTCCTAAATCTACCCAGGTTTCTGGGTGGCTCCTCATGTTCATATTCCCCTTACTGGGAACGAATAGGAGTAATAAGTATTAAAAATAAAAAAAAAATATAAAAAAAATATAAAAAAAAAGGGTTGGCTAGCTACAGGAGGGCTAGTGGGGGGAGGAGAGGGCTGGCGGGGCTGATATGGGGAGGGGAAGACTACTGGGGGGAGGGGAAGACTACTGAGGGGAGGGGTGGGCTAGTGAAGGGAGGGGAATGTTGGCAGGAGGAGGGAAAGACTAGTGAGGGGAGAGGTTTTTTTTTTTTTTTTTTTAGTCTATATGTCTATGGAGCTTAAGGCTATGAGACGGCCCCATTCCCTCATCTTAGGAGATTCGGTATATCTACAGGACAATGGATTGCATAAGCGCCCAGCCTTCCGAACCAAGGAAAACATAACAGAAAACACCTCTTCCTCCCCTGCTACACCCTATATTGGCCCTCCCCTTAAAACAACCATCGCTACGTCCCTTACTAGCCCTTCCAAAGATATATGAATCTGCTGCTGCCACGCCCACTCCTGGCCCTCCCCTCCGAGTGGGCTAGTGGAGGGAGGGGAAGGCTGGCACGGGGAGGGGAAGACTAGCAAGGGGAGGGGTGGGCTGGTGAAGGGAGGGGAAGGCTGGCAGAGGGAGGGGTGGACTGGCGAAGGAGGGGAGGGCTGGTAGTGGGCTGGTAAGGAGAGGAGAGGGTGGGGAGGGCTACTGGGGAAGGCTGGTGGGGAGGAGGAAGAGGGCTGGTGGAGAGGGGAAAGAGGGCTGGTGGGGAGGAGGAAGAGGGTTGATGGGGAGGCTTGCGGGGAGGGGGAGAGGCTGGTGGGGAAGGCTGGCAAGGAGAGCTGGCAAAGAGGGGAGGGGAGAGCTGGCGGGGAAGGCTGGCGGAAAGAGCTAGTGGGGAGGGCTGGCGGGAAGGGGAGGGGAGGGGAGGGAAGGGCAGAAAGGAGGGGGTTATTTTCTTTTATATACTTATTTTATCTTAGTTTTTCTATCTTTGCTCTCTTATATTGGCTACGCCTGGGTTAGACTCTTCGGGTAATAGAAAAGTAAGTACCTTACTTCTTTATTCCTTATTCCTTAATAGGTGCTAACAAACCTACATACCACATAAGTAGCAGTATTGATCAAGACTAGGCAGTGGCAAACTTTAGCTTTAGTCTATTAGGTAGTATCTATTCTATATCGTCTATATCTATTATCTATTTCTATTGTCTATTTCTATTGTCTATATTCGAGTCTGTTGTTTAGTCTATCTATATATATGCGAGTTATCTTATTCTATCTCTGGATCTACCGACGGATGATCCATCTACTTCAGCATCATCAAATATTCTATCAGTGCCTTAGATAACTCTCCAGCTGGAGGTCCCTCAACCGATATAGTGCCCACAAGGGTGAGTCTACAATAATCATGACATCAGAAAAGATAAATTATATATGTAAACTCAGACTAGTTTGATTGGTACACTTAGGAGTATGTTTGTACTAATTGGCTAATGTAATTTCAGAAAAAAGAGAGCTTAGGAATGCAACTAAACATAGGGTACAAATGGACTTGGCCAACCAGATGAGCAAGGAGACTAATTGGCTATAGTACTAAAACAAGATATTTACAGAAGAGTCCGTCAAGCAGGCGTATTCCCGGTAATCTAGTTTCAGGGGAAGAAGATTTTAGGGATGCAACCAGACTATAGGGTGTAAGCGGACTTGGCCAACCAGATGAGCAAACAAACTAATTGGCTAGGTACAGGCACTAAAACAGAAGATCTAGTTTCAGGTAAACGAAGATCTTTAGGATGCAATAAGACTATAGTATTTTACAGGTCAATGTAATATCCTTCATGGGCTAGACCTATCCTTAGTCTGGTTTGGCACCTAGGCTATCCTGTTGACCTGCAAAATACTATATAGGGTAGTGGCCTATGGCAGAGTTACAACCAAACCTAGATGGGTGTAGTCTAGTATCTATGTTTGCTCTGAATGAACGAATCAGTGACGAATTCAGGCAAAAAAATGAACCCTTCATTGTATGAGACAATTCTAAAAGTAGACTAATGCTTATAACCAATTCAACATCCTGGTTACCCACTTCTCAACCCTCTCTTCGAAACTTTAGATCACTATTTCCATTCTCTTATATTTCAAAACTCAAGCAGTTTTTATAGTACAGTTGTTTCTTTTTCTTTTCATTTATTCCATACGTATAAGCCTATAGGCCCATATTGCATATAAGCCAATATTCTACTGGTTCCATAGCTGCTATATTGTGGCTAGAGTCCAAACCAAAGCTCCTTCCATGGTCAGCTAGGTAGTCCCCTTTTATCTATATAAATTTACTAAGTCGTTGTACTAATAGAGCTCTCAGCTGATAGTATCCACCAATGACCTACTCTACTACTACTTCACTATACAATCCAATTAGGTACCTAGTTTTATACTATTTATGTACCCCTGTAATGTCTGCCAGCGGACTGATTTCTGTAGTGCTCGAGGCCTTGCAATCCATATTTTCAGGATCCATCAGAATCGGTCAACTAAGTCTATGCCCCCCCCAATCGATGATGTTTCATCAGAAGACGAAGACAGGATGAACTAAATACATACCAAAGATGAACAAAATAGACAAGGATCAAACATAGACATTGAATCAATTCCTGACCAAACAAATACTTCACACGACGGTGTCTCCATATGTTACGATCCCACCCCCATCGATTTGAAAAGCTCCTCTGCCATACTTACGCAGGTTTCTCAAACTGTACAATACCCCTACTGTTGTGGCATGACTACACAAGTCCCTAAATAGAGGTATCCTTAGAAGTATCCAGACTGGCAGCCATGAAAACCCTTTCAAACCTTCAAAGATTATGACCTGGCTTATACTTACTGGAGAGATGGTAGCACTAAATTACACATTAATTATATTCTAGAAAGAGGCCTTGACGGAGATAAGGCAATGTTCAAAAACGCCAACGAATTATGGTTCTTGTGGCGACTAACTAACGTGTACTATGGTTTATCCCCCGTTATATCGAATCCAATACAATGCAGCTTTAGTATCTGGCACGAGCACACAATTCTAAAAGTTGGCACAATATACTATAGGGACGTCATCGAGTATGTGAAACTATTACTCCACAATCGGTCATTTGGTGATAGTCTAATTTATGCACTAGTCAGGTAATATAACTTAGTTAGGGAATGAATTTATGGTGATTTATACAGTTTGGATTGGTGATAGAAGATAGAGGATAAGCATCCTGAATACAGTACAATTGTCCCTATAATTTGCACCTCCGATAAAGCTCATCTCACCAAGTTTTCAGGTAACAAATCAATATGGCCATTGTATATAACAATAGGGAATATACCAAAAGACATTCATAGAGAACGTTCTACCAGAGCCTAGATTTGCATTGGACTCTTGCCGACGATCAAAATCGATAATGCCGAATCATGCATACAATAGTACGCTATCGTCCATCATATCTTACGGCTACTTCACATACCAGATTCACAGTCTGTTGTATGTTCTGATGGTTTTATACATAAATGTTATCTCATTCTCAACAATTGGGTTACTGATTGGCCAGAACAATGCACTGTCGCTCTTGTCAAGCAGAATAAATATCCCATTTGTGAAGCCTCGACAGAAGAATTCGGCAATCCTAAGCCACCTAATAGATGGCGTGATTGAGACCCTGCCGCCTACATGTCCGATAATGAGCCAGTTGCCACCCGCTGACATTACAGAAATTCCCCTTCCTCAACACTCCTACCTGAATAGTAGAGGACAGCAAAGCAGAGACGGACTACTGCCGGGATTCTGCCAATGGTTACCGAATTTGAAGAATACCCTAGTTGTAGTCTCTATTTATTATAGCGCTTCGATTAGTTATATATTTGTATTTTCAGTATAGTAAAAACACATTTGATAAATTGAATTACTCATTACCTCAACGAATATGATATTACCAACCAATAGGAGGTATTTCTGCAACGTGCACCCTGATATCCGGAACTAATGATTTTGAACAAGAGATATAGTCATATTCAGTAATAGCAAGGCAAAGATATCTATCAACTAATTCATTACTTACTAGCATCTCTAGCCCCTCTACTGAAACCTACGAATGAACAACGTCATCTAGGTACGCACCTCCGAGTATTATGTACCACTTGACGCCTCTTAGAAGTGGTAATTCTCGCTCAACAATGATATCATATCAAGACCTCTTTGTCCTCCATTAACAACGCTCTGGCTGAGTTTCATAACCTCAGGGATGTATTCTTGCCACCTCGTGAGAGACCTAATTTCAATTTCCCTAAGATGCATCTGCTTTCTCATCTCACGGATTATATATGGCAATATAGATCTTGTGACAGCTGGACAATAGACGTTTTAGAAGGGCTTCATATAAGCCTCAAGGATATATATTATTCTACTAACCGAGTTAACTTCACCAAGCAACTGCTGGCCTACTTGGACACTGATTTGGAGATGTCAATAATGTGACTTAATTTAACCTACCTCGCCCTAAATGGTTTCTATGCACCCAATTCAGCCCAGATCCTTGACTTGCTCTCCCCTCCAATCAAACTACTGAATACGCAGTGAGCGCAGTGAATACACCAATCACGCAATTCCGATAGTCCACAATGGATTGATAGCCCTCCACACATCCCAGGTAGGGCAGAGTATATATGATCTCACTTAATGGTACTGACGAATAATTCATAAGGGAGGGTGATTCTGAAGGATGCTGATGCCAGGTTTGAATACCATAGCGTTCAGCACCTTTACTAGTAGTTATTAGATAATATATTCCCCTTTAATTGGTTGGGATAATATTTCGTCGATCGTGAAAGATTTCACAATGAGGTCATCTTACAGAAAGCTAATAAGATTAAATTTATATTGTGCATATTCCAAGCACCCAATGAGTACAGAAAGATTCATCTCAGGTGCCAACCAAGTAGTGATACGACAAAAGGAATTATACACCCTGTATGGATTCGTATGAATAGCTCAAATGAGGAAGATACATTCTAGGGCTGACATATTGGCCAGCCAATTTTATTTTAGGCCTAGATAGTCCCCAAGAATTGAACTTATCTGTCGTACGCTTCTGACTCATTTTTGCTATTCCTGAAATTCCCACTTTTCCGACAGTACTGCTGATATAGCTGAATCATGGAATTCATGGTATGTGACGTTTTCAAATATACAACTACAAGCGGACTCCCGAATACAATGATGGGTTTCATTACAGGTCGGAAAGTCCCACATAGCCAACAAACATGCAATATCCAATGTATCGAAGGCCCAGTATACCTTGTATCAGTATACTTTAGGGCAACCCCAACCCTCTGGAATGTCAACAACCAAATCGATATAGAAACGTATTAGTATATTTATTAACTGATTTATTACCACCTAGAAATTCGGTTATAGGTTGTAGTCCGTAAATGCTACTGAAACTAATATAGCTTCCAACTACCCCTCGTCTATAGTAGAATGTTTTTAATATGTATACAGTGTAGGTGTAATTTACGTCTAATACGAGACTATTCAGGATATTAAATTACGGTTTTTCAATGTATTTTTTATATTACTCGAACTAGAAAGGTTATCGGAATAGATATTGTGAGGGCAAGTCAGAGGGGCTAGGTCGGATATTTGGGTTGAATTAGTAATGGAACGTCTCCGGCTGGCTATCCACAAGGCCAATAAGAGTAATATGAAGGAAGTGTAAGGCACTATGGTGAATAGGCAGTTATAGGAGTATATTCAATAAGTAGCAACAGCAGATTAGATTTAGATAATTTGTATAGCAAATAATAAATTTATTGAACTATGGAAATATAGTAGTAGATGGGATAAGTATTGTACTGAGGAGAAGAAGTGAGTGAATACGAAGACTAAGGAATAAAGAGATGCCTGAAAAATGATCGAGGGTATAATATTAGTGTAATATCAAGCGTGACGGAAGCTAAAGACTCAGGAATAGGCAAGTGAATGAACTGAAGATTAAACAGGGACAATAAGATAAGAACTAAAGTAAGTAGATGAATAAAGAATTGATTGAGAAGATCAGACAATGAGATAAGTAACCGAAGAGATATATAGGCTACTGAATAAGTGTCGCGACAAAATATGAGAGATATTGATAGACGACTAAGTGAGCAATATAATGAATGACTGTATGAATAACTGGACGGCCGAACGAATAAGTATAGAGATAAATTAGAAAAAATATGGATGCTTTGAGAAGAAAGCTAGAGAAAGATCCAAAATGAACCAGCAAGGTCCAGAAAAAGATTAATAGAGTTCAGAGAGATTCAGTTGGGTCCAGGAAGGTTCTGAAAGTAAATATAATAGCCAGATGATATAGAAGGTATAGAAAAAGACAGAAAATTAGTAAAAGAATCAGTAATATAATATTTTTGCTGATAAAAATCCTATAGCAGAAAGTTCAATCCACTTTAATCTTTTCTAATAGATCTCATTTCAAAACACAAAATAAATCTTCTCATCAGTTAAGAATAAAGTAAACTAGACTTAAAACTTTGTAGGCTTTATGTACTCGAGATGCTCTTACTTTCGAATACTCCTGATGGTAGAATTAGATTCAACTGAAAACTACTCTCACTATTTATAATGTATAGTGATAGTAGATATTTCTTGATAAAATATTTTGAGGGACATGTACCTATCCGTTACTCTTTGGAATTTTTTTCTAAGTATTATGCTATCCACACCTTTATTAACGTAGTCATAATCTGTACTCATTGTTATAGGTTACTAGCCCAAACATAGAGAAGATTCCCATGCCTACATATTTCATATACTTCGTTTAAGCTAACTTATTCTATTAAAGAATACTTAGTTGAGATAACTAATTTCTACTTCCGATATAATACCAATCCCCAATACTATCGAATAAATACTTAACAGTATCATAGAGTTATCCTATTTGAGCTTGTAGTAGTATTTTCTCAATAGCATCTAGTGTCTATTGAAAATAATTTTCAACTGCTCATAACTCTATTAATAAAGACTCATGGGTCACAAATAGATTATCATTGGATAGGTGCCAATGCATGGAAAATCATAGAATCTTAATTCATATCGATACCTATATTATTCGCGGAATTATTATTAGTAATAGATAAACTTCCTTGTGGATTTAATTAACTTGGCTAAAGGTCTTGTAACTCTATGAGTATTACTTCGATCATAAAATGGATTGCAGAAATGGAGTCAGGGCGATGAATAGGCCTAGATACAATTTCGAAATATTAAATTCGAAGAACCTTATATTTCAAGCATATCTTTGGCTTTGGCTTAGGGTGCACTCCCTTATAATATTACCGGACGTACTTTGGTCTAAAGTATGCTCTCATGGCTTCATTATTTTATTTATTTTTACCGAGTTATTTTCCTGAAGTTCAGGGTAATAACTTCAGTTCAGGGTAACGCCAAGACTTCAGAGTAATAGCTAGTATAGCTAGTATATATACATATAGTCAGTGTATTGATCTAGGTGTAACTCTTGAACCATTAATCGGATACTTATAAAACTTAAACCGTAGCTCCCTCAAGGGTCTATGGGCGTGCCATAAGGGTCATAACTATCTATGATAGTTACATACTACTCTGAAGTTCATACCCATTTTATATACTTATTTTTTATAGACAAGTATTAGAAATGCTTGTACTATACTACTATGAGTATACCTAGAGTCCATATGGATATCTAGAGTCATTCTATAAGAGCTCAAGTACCTAAAGTAGGGCTGGATGTCACTCTATGATAGTTATAGTTCATCTCTACTAGAGAGAACTTCTAGGATAAGAATGCATAGGAGTGCATTTTTCTATTCGGTTGTTTTTGTGACATGACTGCTCCAACAGTATAGTCACTAGCATCGGTTTCAATGACGGTCTCGGCTTTAGAATAAAAGTGGACCAAGACAGGGGCGGTTATAAAATGTCTTTTCAGTTTTTCAAAAGCCTGCCTGCATTTTACTATTTAATTCCACTAATGATCCTTCTTGGTGAGCTCTGTTAAGGGGTACGCAATCTTTGAAAATCCTTCAATGAACCTGCGATAGAAGTTTACAAATCCAAGAAACTCTTGTACCTCCTTGACCTTCCATGATAATTGCCAATTTTTAACCTCCTTGACTTTTTTATCGGTTATTCGGATTCCTTCTAGAAAGATTCCATATCCTAGGAATTTAACCGAATCCTTGTAGAACTCACTCTTTCGGAGGTTTACCCCTAGACCTGCTTTATCCAGTCTAGATAATACCTCCTTAATAAGTCAATCATATTTCTTTTTATCCTCAGTATATATTAGAATATTATCTAAATATATAATAACTCCTTCATCTAATAGATTATGTAGGAGATTATCCATCATAGCCTGAGAGGTAGCAGGGGTATTGTATAAGCCGAAAGGCATGACTCGCTAGTGGTAGAGCCCAAAACGAGTATGAAAAGCTATCATCTCTTTACTCTCTTCTGACATTCGTATGAGATAATATCCATTATTTAAGTCAAGCTTAGTAAATAATTTTACATTATTTACTCATTATTATAGTTCGGTCATTAGTAGTAAGGGGTATTAGTTTTTTACTATGACCTTGTTGAGTGCTTAGTAGTCGATACATAATTGGTACGTACCGTCTGTTTTTCGTACTAATAGGATCGGTGCTACTGTTGACGATTGGGATTTCATGATCTTTCCTACTGCTACCTATTTGTCCAGCTAGTCTTTGAGTGCTTTCAGCTCTTGCTCTAAGAATAGGTATAATTAGTGTGCGCAATGGGCTGATTTCAACTCGACCCGACTCGTGAAAACCCGATTCGTTGGGCGAGTTGTCAGGCTGTCAACCCGACCCGTTACGAGTTGCCTGCTCGCTAACCCGACTCGCCCCGCTTCGTTAAAATCCGAGTACTCGCCAAGAACCCATAACGCTACCAGGTAATTGCCAAGTAACCCGAAAACCCGTGAACTATATAGATTTGGTAGTGCCAATAGGTCAATTGGCATTATACCTTAGGTATTTAGTGCACAATGGATAGGTCATTGCTTCCCTATAGTAGAGGCTTACTACATACGAGGAATGAACAGAAGAGTTTAGTATAGTACGCATGGTACTAAGCACACAGACAATTAAGTATAATGAATACCAATAGTATTTCACAATGTCTATGTATACAAAAGCTAATAATCTTCGAGACATACACATAACTGTACTATCATCAACCAAACCTGCGCCCACCTCCCCATATCGCTCGATAACCTTAACTAATGTGTGACGTATTCCTGAACCAAATATCACTATGCCTGCCATGAACGTAGACCTGGGAAGAATAGTCCCAAATCTGCACCTGAACAGCCTGGCTACTGTCAATTGCGGGCCAATCAAGTGATAGAGGTTAGCCACGCGAGGTCAACATCAGAGGCATGGCACTGTGCCCATCGAAGACATGGCAGTGTCGACATCGAAGGGATAGCAGTGCTCAGCACGGAGGCATGTCAGTGTCGACAGCGGAGGCATGGCAGTGTTTACATAGGAGGCATGCCACTGTCGACAGCAGAGGCATGGCAATGTCGACAGCGGAGGCACAGGAGTGTCGACATAGGAGGCATGGCAATGTCGACAACGGAAGTATAGGAGCGTCAACATAGCAGGCACAGCAATATCGACCGCGCAGGCATGGGAGTGTCGACAGCGGAGGCAAGCCAGTTTAGATAGCGGAGGCATAGGAGTGTCGACATAGGAGGCATGGCAATATCGACAGTGCAGGCATGGGTGTGTCGACGCCGGAGGCATGCCAGTCTCAATAGCAAAGGCACGGAAGTGTCGACAGCGGGGGCACGGAATTGTTGACAGCGGAGGCACGGAAGTGTCGACAGCGGGGGCACGGAAGTGTCGACAGCGGAGGCACGGAAGTGTCGACATAGGAAGCATGGCAGTTTCGACATAGGAGGCATGTCAGTGTCGACATAGGCAGCATAGCAGTGTCTACGTAGGAGGGATGGCAATGCTCACCTCGGAGGTATAGGAGCGTCGACATAGCAGGCACGACAATATCGACCGCGCAGGCATGGGAGTGTTGACAGTGGAGGCATGCCAGTTTCGATAGCGGAGGCATAGGAGTGTCGACATACGAGGCATGGCAATGTCGACAGCGCAGGTATGGGTGCGTCGACGCCGGAGGCATGGCAGTGTCGACAGCGGAGGCATGGAAGTGTCGACATAGGAAGTATGGTAGTCTCGACATAGGAAGCATGGCAGTCTCGACATAGTAGGCATGGCCGTGTCAACAGCGGAGGCGTGGCTGCGTCGGCAACGGAGGCATGGCAATGCTCACCTCAGAGGGATGGCAGTGTCGACAGCAGAGGCAGGGCAATGCTCACCTGCAAGGTATGGCAGTGTCGACATAGGAGGGATGGAAATGCTCACCTCAGAGGCATGGCAAGGCTCACCTGGGAGGCATGCCAGTGTCGACAGCAGAGGCATGGCAATGCTCACCTCCAAGGTATGGCAGTGTCGACATAAGACGGATGGCAATGCTCACCTTGGAGGCATAGGAGTGTCGACAGCATAAGCATGGGTGTGTCGACAATAGAGGCATGGCAATACTAATCTCAGAGGCATGGCAATATCGATAGCGGAGGCATGGCAATGTCGACAGTAGAGGCATGGCAATATCGACAGCGGAGGCATGGCAATGTCAATAGCGGAGGCATGGCAATGTCGACAGTGGAGGCATGGCAATGTCAATAGCGGAGGCATGGCAATGTCGACAGCGGAGGTATAGCAATATCGATAGCAGAGGTATGGCAATGTCGACAGCGGAGGCATGGCTATGTCGACAGCGGAGGCATGGCAATGTTGACAGCAGAGGCATGGCAATGTCGACAGCGGAGGCATGGGAGTGTCGACATCGGAGGTATGGCAGTGTCGACATGAGAGGCATGGTAATGTCGGACATCGGAGGCATGGCAGTGTCGACATGGGAGGCATGGTAATATCGGACATCGGAGGCATGGCAGTGTCGACATGGGAGGCATGGTAATGTCGGACATCGGAGGCATGGCAGTGCCAACATGGGAGGCATGGTAATGTCGGACATCGGAGGCATGGTAATGTCAGATATCGGAGGCATGACAGTGTCGGAAATTGGAGTCATGGCAGTGTCGGACATCAGAGGCATAGCCGTGTCGACATTAGAGGCATGGTAATGTCGGACATCGGAGGCGTGGCAGTGTTGATGTGGAAGGCATGGCAATCCTCATCTTGGAGGCATAGCAATGCTCATCTTGGAGGCATGGCAATGCTCATGTTGGAGGCATGACAGTATCGACATAGGAGGCATAGTAATGTCAGACATCGGAGGTATGGCAATGCTCACCTCTGAGGCATGGCAATGTCGACTTCGGAGTCATAGCAATGTCAACTTCGGAGGCATGGCAATGTCGACTTTGGAGGCATGGCAATGTCGACTTCAGAGGCATGGCAATGTCGACTTCGGAGCTATGGCAGTGTCGACTTCGGAGGCATGGCAGTGTCGACTTCGGAGGCATGGCAGTGTTGACTTCGGAGGCGGGGCAGTGTTGACTTCGGAGACATGGCAGTGTCGACTTCGGAGGGATGGCAGTGTCGACTTCGGAGGCATACCAGTGTGGATATTGGAGGCATTGCAATGCTTACCTCGGAAGTTAGGTAGTGCTCATGCGGAAGGCACGACAACCTTCCTACCTATGCGAACCGAACCTGCCAGGTTACCTGGATAATCGTCAGCTATGTGTGCACATATGGAAGGCCTGGCAATGCTCTCACCCAGATCGCAGTTCTTCACTTTCATTGACTTGGGTTGTAGATGAATATCCCAAATGCCCTGACTTGTGTTGTTAATGAATATCCCAAATGCCCTTGAGATGTATAGTTACTGTCGCAGCGGCAGCTGCTGTATGGCGGTGGCAGGGAAATACGAGGTACTCTTATCTACCAGCCTGACTAGGTATGATCAACACCGCCCTTGCATGGCGGCTCGGCAGTACCAGCTTATACTGGCAATACCTGCTACTCTAGTTGCACAGCCTAGGATGCGCTATGCCTGTGCAGGCAATAGTCACATTTGGCATTAGTTGAATATTACTTCTACCTCTGTATCTTTGTATGGGCATGTGGTAAGTACGAAACTCATCCTTTCGCGACCATGATATATATCTGGAATTCTTACATTGGCGGCTAAGATATATAGTAGGAATTCACTATATGGTATAGCGACCTTAGGGATACATACTGTGGCAAATATATAAATTCCCTAGATTTATGACAGTGGCTAATGCATGAATTGCAGTGATATAGGTCGGTCACAAATATATAAATTCCTACTATATATCATGGCAACCAACATACCAATTCATACTATATGCGAGAGCTACAAAGTTGGTCGCAAATGGTTGAATATCATAGTCGTGAAAGGATGAGTTTTGTACTTACCTCATACCTACACAATGACACAGAAGTAGAAGTAACTATTTAACTAATACCAAATGTGACTATTGCCTGCACAGGCATAGCGCATCCTGGGCTGTGCAACCAGAGTAGCAGGTATTGCCAGTATAAGCTGGTACTGCCGAGCCACCATGCAAGGGCGGTGTTGATCATACCTAGTCAGGCTAGTAGACAAGCACACCTCGTATTTCCCTGCCACCACCATATGGCAGCTACTGCTGCAACAGTAACCACATATGTCAAGGGCATTTGGGATATTCATTAACAACACAAGTTAGGGCATTTGGGATATTTATCTACAACTCAAGTCAATGAAAGTGAAGAACTGCGATCTGGGTGAGAGCATTGCCAGGCCTTCTATATGTGCATACATAGCTGACGATTATCCAAGCAACCCGGCAGGTTCGATTCGCATAGGTAGGAGGGTTGTCGTGCCTTCCATATGAGCACTGCCTGACTTCCGAGGTAAGCATTGCAATGCCTCCAATGTCCATACTGGTATGCCTCCGAAGTCGATACTGCTATCCCTCCGAAGTCGATACTGCCATGTCTCCGAAGTCGACACTGCCCCGCCTCCGAAGTCGACACTGCCATGCCTCCGAAGTCGACACTGCCATGCCTCTGAAGTCGACACTGCTATGCCTCCGAAGTCGACATTGCCATGCCTCTGAAGTCGATATTGCTATGCCTCCGAAGTCGACATTGCCATGCCTCCGAAGTTGACATTATTATGACTCCGAAGTCGACATTGCTATGCCTTGGAGGTGAGCATTGCCATACCTCCAATGTCCGACATTACTATGCCTCCTATGTCAACACTGCCATGCCTCCAACGTGAGCACTACCATGCCTCCAAGATGAGCATTACCATGCCTCCAAGATGAGGATTGCCATACCTCCCATATCAACACTGCTATGCCTCCGATGTCCGACATTACCATGCCTCCAATGTCGACACGGCTATGCCTCTGATGTCTGATACTGCCATGACTCTGATTTCCGACACTGCCATGCCTCCGATATCTCACATTACTATGCCTCCGATATCCGACATTACCATGCCTCCTATGTCGGTACTGCCATGCCTCCGATGTCCGATATTATCATGCCTTCCATGTCGATACTGCCATGCCTCCAATGTCCGACATTACCATGCCTCCCATATCGACACTGCCATGCCTCTGATGTCCGACATTACCATGCCTCCTATGTCGACACTGCCATGCCTCCAATGTCCGACATTACTATGCCTCTTATGTCGACACTGCTATGCCTCCGATATCGACACTCCTATGCTTCCGCTATCAACATTGCCATACCTCTGCTGTCAACATTGCCATGCCTCCACTCTCGACATAGCCATGCCTCCGCTGTCGATATTGCCATGCCTCCGCTGTCGACATTGCCATGCCTCTGCTGTCAACATTGCTATGCCTCCGCTGTCGATATTGCCATGCCTCTGAGATTAGCATTGCCATGCCTCTATTGTCAACACGCCCATGCCTGCACTGTCGACACTCCTATACTTCTAAGGTAAGTATTGCCATCCGTCCTATGTCGACACTGCCATACCTCAGAGGTGAGTATTGCTATGCCTCTGCTGTCGACACTGGCATGCCTCCTAGGTGAGCCTTGCCATGCCTCCGAGGTGAGCATTTCCATCCCTCCTATATCGATACTGCCATACCTCGGAGGTGAGCATTGCCCTGCCTCTGCTATTAATACTACTATCCCTCTGAAGTGAGCATTGCCATGCCTTCATTGCCGACATGGCCACGCCTCCATTGTCGACACGGTCATGCCTACTATGTCGAGACTGCCATGCTTCCTATGTCGAGACTGCCATGCTTCCTATGTTGATACTTCTATGCCTCCGCTGTCGACACTGCCATGCCTCCGGCGTCGACGCACCTATGCCTGCACTATCGATATTGCCATGCCTGCTATGTCGACACTCCTATGCCTCCGCTATCGAAACTGGCTTGCTTCCGCTGTCGACACTCCCATGCCTATGCAGTCGATATTGCCGTGCCTGCTATGTCGACGCTCCTATGCTTCCATTGTCGACATTGCCATGCCTCCTATGTCGACACTTCTGTGCCTCCGGTGTCGACATTGCTATGCCTCTGCTGTCGACAGTGGCATGCCTCCTATGCAAACACTGCCATGCCTCCACTGTCGACACTGACATGCCTCCGTGCTGAGCACTGCCATCTCTCCGATATCGATACTGCCATGTTTCCGATGGGCACAGTGCCATACCTTTGATGTGGACCTCGTGTGGCTAACCTCTATCACTTGATTGGCCTGCAATTGACAGTAGCCGGGCTGTTCAGGTGCAGATTTGGGACTATTCTTCTCAGGTCTACATTCACGGCAGGCATAGTGATGTTTGGTTCAGGAATACGTCATACATTAGTTAAGATTATTGAGCGATATGGGGAGGTGGGCGCAGGTTTAGTTGATCATAGTACAATTATGTGTGTGTCTCGAAGATTATTAGCTTTTGTATACATAGACATTTTGAAATACTATTGGTAGTCACTATACTTAATTGTCTGTGTGCCTAGTACCATGCATACTATACTGAACCCTTCTGTTCATTCCTCGTATGTAGTAAGCCTCTACTACAGGGAAGCAATGACCTATCCATTGTGCATTAAATACCTAAGGTATAATGCCAATTGACCTATTGGCACTACCAAATCTCTATAGTTCACGGGTTTTCGGGTTACTTGGCAATTACTTAGTGGCGTTATGGGTTTTTGGCCAAAAATCGGTTAATCAGATTTTTTTGGGTTATTCGGTGAACGAGTCCGAAGTGGGTTTGCTATAGGAAGGGACGGGTCGAACGAGTTACGAAGCGGGTTGATGACCTAGATAACTCGGACCGATTCGCCCCGTGGCGTACACTATGGAGGATTACTTATTTGTATTTAAGTTCAATTAATATATTCATTTTCCTCTTTCAAGTAAGTACTACTGAGGATGCCTTAAGTAGCCAAAATATATAGAATATATAGTATAATTCCTAATTACTATAAGAAACTAATAAAAATACTATTAGTTATACTTAACCAAGTAGATACCTTATACTTTCCTAAGAAGGAAGTATCATAGTCAAGATAAAGAGAATTTACCAATAAATATCTAAAGACCTTCCTATCTATAGAGAAAGGCTTCTAATCAAAGCTACCTTAATAATCTAAAAGTGGAAAATATCTTATAAATTAGTTTTAGATTATAGAGCAATAGGTCCCATACTTTGTGATAAGTTTGCTTGTAAGTCTAAGATCTTTATGAAGAAGTACTAGAAACCTATACAGATTAAGAATACTAGTCAGTAACTAATCTTAGGAGCTAGTATGTACTATATATAACTATTAAGTATTATTATAGTTAAATACTTTGAGTATATAGTTTAAAAGGTTGTATAGATTGAGGAAGGAATTGATAGGTATTTACCTATTATATAGCTTATAAAATATAATCCTAATATAGATTAGAAAAAAGGCATACTATAGTAGAAAAGTAACTACTATAAGTATAATTGTCTACTTAAGGAATTCGAAGTCAAGCTAGTTAATGGATTCCAATTACAAAAGGAGGTTAAGAAAGACTCCTTTATATAAGTAGCTAGCTTAACTTAGCATATAGATGATAGACAAGATATTAAAATATTCCTTTCTAACCATTACTATGGGTAGACTCATTTTTTTAGTAGAGAATAAGCCATTGAGTTGCTGCAACATTCTAAGTTTAATCATATTATCAAACTAGTAGCTAAAGTAAAAGCTCCTTATAAACTACTATATCTATTCTTTGAACAAAAACTAAAAGCACTCAAGATATAGCTGGATAATCAGGTAGCAACAGGTAAAATTATGAAATCCCAATCATTAGTAAAGGTACGAATTCTCTTAGTACAGAAGACTGATAGTATTTACTAGCTTTGTGTTAATTACTAAATACTTAATGAAGTTATAGTGAAAAACAGATACTCCCTACTACTAATGACCAAACTTAGACAGAGATTGAATAATGCTAAGTTATTCATTAAGCTTAATCTAAAAAATAATTACCACCTAGTATGGACATTAGAAGAAAGTGAGGAAATGATAGTATTCTATATCTAGTTTAGACTATACCATTCGTCAGTGATACTTTTTGGATTGTATAATACTCCTACTACTTTCTAGGCTATGATAGATTATTTATTATATAATCTATTAAATAAAAGAATTATTGTATATTTGCATGATATTCTAATATATACTGAGGATAAGAAAGAATATAATAAATTCATTAAAGAGGTATTATCAAGGCTAGACAAGGCAGGTCTAGGGGTAAACCTCTATAAAAGTGAATTCAATAAGAATTCAGTTGAGTTCCTAGGATATAGAATCTCACTAGAAGAAATTCAAATAACTAATAAAAAGGTCAAGAAAGTTAAGAACTAGTAAGTACTATAAAAAGTTAAAAAGGTATAAGAATTTCTAGGATTTGCCAACTCTTACTGCAGATTCATTGAGAGATTCTCTAAAATTGCATACTCCTTAACTAAATTTACTAAGAAAGATTACCAGTAGAATTAGATAGCAAAATTTAGACAAACCTTTGAAGAATTAAAGAGGTGATTTATAACTGCTCTAATCCTAATCTACTTTCATTTAAAAGTTGAAACTATTATTAAGACAGATAAAAGTGACTATACTATTAGAGCTATTATATCTCAGAAACAGCCTAATAATAAAGTATATTCATGTATATTCTTATCTTGGAAGTTCTCTCTAGTGGAGATAAATTATACTATTTATGATAAAGAAATAATAATAGTAATACATGTTTTTAAGAAATGAGAACTACTAATAAAGTTTTATCAGTAGCAGATAGTAGTCTAGATGAACCATAAAAATTTATAATATTTTCTAAATACAAAGACACTGATAAAATAATAAGTTTGGTAAGTGGAATTTCTAATTGAATTTGATTTCATTATCAAATATAGGCCTAGTAAAAAGAATAGTAAGCCAAATACTCTATCAAAGCATTAAGACTTATACCTTTAGGAGGGAAGTAAGGATCTATAACCAATATAGCTTTTATTCTGACTTGGATAACTCTGAATTGTAATATTAAAAGTTGTTCAACTGCATAATATATTTAAGGAGGAGTTGTTGAAAAAAGAGTTAAAAGATACTAACTAAGTAGCAATAAGGAGTACAGTATTAGTAGAAGCTAAAGAGGTTGATAAAATCTTCTCAGTTGAAGATAACCTTCTGCTATAGAAAGGCAGATAGTATATCCTAGAAGATAAGGATCTCTAAACAAAAATTCTATAAGATAACTACAATAGCCAAATTGTAGGACATTTCAGTATTTATAAGATCCTAAAATGACTTAAGTATAATTATTATTGAATTCAGCTTAAGAAGGATATTAGTAATTATATCTATACCTGTAATACATGCTAGTGAGATAAACTAAGTCGACATAAGAAGTGTAAACTACTAGAGCTACTAAAAAAACTATACTAACTTTGGACCTTAATCTCTATGGACTAGATAACTGAACTTCCTGAGTCTAATAGAAATATATAGATATAGGTAATCGTAGATATATTATTGAAGATAATATAGTTGGTACTCTTTTCTACTAATACTATAGTAAAAGACCTTGCCAAAACCTTCTTTATATATATTTAGTACTACTATAGTCTTCCTAATAATATTATCTTGGACTAAAATAGTAAAATCATTTTCTACTTTTAGCAAGCATTAATAGATAACTTAGAGATTATAAATAAACTCTTGACTATATTTCATCCTAAAATAGATAGACAAATGGAAGAGATGAATTAGATACTAGAAAAGTATCTCCACTACTAGCATTTATAGAAATAGGATGATGTTATAGGGGCCCTATTAACCCTTATAGTACTCTTGTAACTAGAAAATAGGACGGCCATACTTCTACTACCATAATGATACTTATTCCATAATACAGAATAATATTCTATAGTAAAAGATTCAATTCACTTTAATGCTTTATAATAGATCTTATTTCATAATACAGAATAAATCTTTTTGTTGGTTAGAAATAAAGAAAACTAGACTTAGAACTTTGTAAGCTTTATATACTTGAGATGCTTTTGCTTTCGAATACTCTTGATGGTAGAATCAGATTCAACTGAGAACTACTCCCACTATTTAAAATATGTAGTAATAATAGATATTCTTTTATAAAATATTTTGGAAGATATATACCTACCTATCACTCTTCAGAATTTTTTCCTAAGTGTTATACTATCTATAGCTTTATTAACGTAGTTATAATATGCGCTTGTTATCATAGATTACTAGTGTAAATATAGAAAAGATTCCTATTCCTGTATATTTTATATACTTTACTTAAGCCGACTTATTCTAGTAAAGAATACTTAGCCAAGATAACTAATTTCTACTTTCAATATAATACCAATATTATGGGGTGATATGCAGCCCTATCATAGGTACTTGAGCTCTTATAAAACGACTTTAAATATCTATATAGACTCTAAGTATACTTATAGCAATATAGTATAAGTATTTCTAATACTTGTCTATAGAAGATAAGTATATGAAACAGGTATGAACCTCAAAATGGTATATAACTATTGTAGATAGTTAAGATTCTTGTGACATGCCCATAGACCCTTAAAGGAGCTACGGTTTAAGTTTCATAAGTATCCGATCAATTGTTCAATAGTTACACCTAGTTCAATATGCTGACTATATACATATATATTAGCTATTTTAGCTATTACCCTGAAGTCTTGGCGTTACCCTGAACTAATATTATTATCCTGAACTTTAGGAAAATAACTCGGCAAAAATAAATAAAATAATAAAGTCACAAGGACATACTTTAGACTAAAGTATATTTGGTGATATTATAAGTGAGTATGTTCTAAGCCAAGGCACAAGATATACTTAAAATATAAAGTTCTCCAAATTTAATATTTCAAAGTTGTATTTAGGCCTATTCATCACTCTGACTTCTTTTCCACAATCCATTTTATAATTGAAGTCATACTCGTAGAGTTATAAAATATTTAGTAAGGTTAATTAAATCTATAGAGAAGTTTATTTATTACTAATAACAACTATATAAATAATATGGGCATCTAGATGAATTAAGATTCTATAATCTGCTATGTATTGACATCTATCTAATAATAATCTATTTATAACCTATGAGTCTTTATTAATAGAGTTATAAGCAATTGAAAATTATTTTTAATAGACATTAGATACTATTAAGAAAATACTACTGCAAACTCAAATAAGATTACTCTATAATATTGTCAAGTATTTATTTGTTAGTATTGGGAATTGGTATTATATAGGAAGTAGAAATTAGTTATCTTGACTAAGTATTCTTTAATAAAATAAGTCGGCTTAAATAAAGTATATGAAACATGTCGGTATAGGAATCTTCTTTATATTTAGGCTAGCAATCTATGATAATAAGTATAGATTACAACTATATTAAGAAAGGTATGGATGGTATAACACTTAGAAAGAAATTCCAAAGAGTGATGGATAAATGTACATTCCTCAAAATATTTTATAAAAAATATCTACTATCACTATGTATAATAAATAGTGAGATTAGTTCTCAGTTGAATCTAATTCTACCATCAAAAGTATTTGAAAGCAAGAGCACCTCGAGTACACAAAGTCTACAATATTCTAAGTCTAGTTTTCTTTATTCTTAACTAATAAAAAGATTTATTTTGTGTTTTGAAATAAGATCTCTCATAAAGAATTAAAACAGATTGAACTTTCTGCTATTAGATATTATTCTATATTGTAGAATAAGTATCATTATAGCAGTAAAAGTATAGCCATCCTATTTTCTAGTTGTAAGAGTACTATAAGGGTTAATAGGGCTCCTGTGATATTACTTTGTAGACAAGTGATTTTTATCTTACTTTAAGTCATAATATACTCTCGAATCAATATATCTAATTCCTAGACACCTAGAGGGCCTAGCCAGCCCTCTTGATTCATAACACTACCTGATATCATACCTCATACTATCATACAATGTCCATACAACCTTCCGTGATCTGGTACAGATATGGAAGATGACATGCCAATGGAGAACATCCTCTCATAAGGAATGGAGTCTTCCCGATAGCAGTTCTACTCTCCAGATGAATTAACATCATACTTGCAAGGGTTCCTACCAGGTTTATTACATCACTTTGACTCACTAACTTAATGGCCATCATAGCGAGTAGGTAGCAATACCTCCTTACAATGTCTATCACGTCTATTACCTCACCCCACAAAAAACATATACCCAACTATCTCTCAAAAACAATACAACCAATTACTAGCTTATATTATTTGAGATAGAGCCTTTGAATTTAAACACCATTATACTAAAATTGTAAACCTTATAAGAGGTTTACAAGAATAGGTAACCCTCTTAGTTGAATCTCAGGAGGCTCATAAGGTAGCTTAAGAAGCTCACTAGACAGTTTTTGAGAGTGCCAAAGCTATATATAAGGATCTTAAATTATTACGGCAGTAAGTAACTGAGGAAGTAGCTGCTTTTAAGGGCTAAATTGAGGGACAACAGGATACAGTTTAACAATTAACTATGTCTATCAGTGAAGTATTAGAAAAGTAGTAGAAAACTTTAACTGATAAGCTCATATAAGAAATAGGGGCCATTATTAATATAGCGAAGACTGAGTTCAATACTATTAAGGCAGACGTAGACAAGGTAAGCGATTAGATACAGAAGGTAATTAAATAAGAACAGGATAATCATATTCAGAGTTGTGAAACAAATAGAGAATCAGTAGAAACTCTTTCCCGTCTTATTCAAACTCACAAAAGGAAACTCAAAGACCTCTAAAAATAGCCAATTGACCAACCAAACTCCACCAAATATACTTGATCAATTCACACTGATAGCTTTATCCGTGATATCTACTCTGGCCTAGTAGGTGGTCTCATACCTCTACTACCATGATCACCTTTACCTCTACTATCTCCACCTCTACTAGTAAAGAAGACTAAAGTTCTCTCTGAAAAGAAAAAATCCCATAACCTCCCACTACCTCTGAAGTTTGATAGAACTTTGAGTAAACTAAAAGAATTCCTTATAAAAGTAGACTACATATTTGAATATATGCCACTGATATATTCTACCTATAGTAAAAAGATCCTATTCATAGTGGATTTACTTACTAGAGGAGAAAGTACCTGATACTATACTAACCAGCATAAAGGAATATTAGACACTAACTTTGGATAGGTCGAATGAGATACCTTTAATATTTTCAGGTAAGAATTCATTTATACCCATTAGAATTAACATGAGTAGTGGAATGTAAAGTTCTCCTTTCAAAAGGAGTACTACAAAAAACGTCAGTTGATAAAAGATTTCATCACTCAAGTTAGGATTCATAAGTTAGTAGCTAAGCTACTATGAGAATAGCTCTGAGAGTACCTAATTAGTACTATTCAGTCTAAAACTCAGGCTTATATGGTCTAAGTCAGTACTGATAAAGACATTCTTGATAAGGTACCAGCTAGCATAGAAATATGTTTTCAGGCAATCGCTAATACTGGATCTTAGGTTGAGTATGAGAAGGTTAGGGAGGTATATGTATAGAACCAGTTCTATCAAAAAGAACAGGCATTTGGTATAAAAAAGGAGCCAGCCTCTATTCCTGAGACTATAGAGAAAGAGTCTAAGAATCTTAAGGACCGAATCTCCAAACTGAAGGAGAAGGTAAAAACTAAGCCCAATACCAAATCTAAAGCCAAGTCCAATACTTCCTCCAAGAAGAAAAAAAAGCCTGGCCAAGACGCAGTTACCTATACTATGTAGCAGGTTCAGAAGAAGGATATATAATATATCAAGTTTAGAAATAAAAACCATATAATAGGGAACTATATAGTTGGATGGAAACCCTCAATAGAGTCAAAAGGAAAGGGTAAGGCCAAAGAGGAAGTGAAAAAGGTGGCAACTATGGCAGCTATAGTAGGGCCACTTAAAGTTTCTTTTGGATAAATTATTAGTAACAATGAATTGGATTATGGAGAAAATTTGGACTATTATGGATGCAGGCTATCTAGTATATTAGGTTAGATAGTCTCGTAGGATTGATTTTCCATTTGTATTGTAAAAAAGGGTATCTCTGTTGATAGTTAAAAGGAGAAATATATTAGGGAACCTAAGGATATTGACTCTACTTTTATTAGTGCTATTTCTTATAATTTATCTTCTTCAACTTTTCTTTCTTTACAAAATACAAAAAAAGGGATAAAAAGAAAAACTAATAATAAGGTAGCTCCTCTTATCAATGAACTTAAAAAAAGACTATGAAAGGTAGTGGTACCATATATTTCATTAGATGGAATTAAGGATCTCTCTTTGGTAGGAAAATCAAGTATAAAGGTATAGAAGTTTAATTGACTGAAGTTTTTTATCTTTGTTAAGTTATTTTAGATGTATAGAGGAATGAAAAGAGAACTTTCTATTAATGCTTTAGTCAATATTAGTATGAAAGCCACAATTTTTGATTCTAATTTTATTGAATAGATAATATTACCTTAGGTTAAGAGAGAGAAAAGACTGAGATTAGAGAGTGCTAATAACTCAATTTTCAAGAGGTTTGGTATAGTGTAGGTCTAAAACTTGCAGATGGAAGTCCCTAATATAAGATCAGGGTGAAACAAAACCTTGACCTAGTAACTGAAGTTATATGTCTCAAACTAGATCTTTTACTTATTTTGAGGATAGATTAGATCATTGCCAATTATAATAAGATATGAGTTACTACTTCTTATAGGCTCGAGCTTAAGAGGGCATTAAAGATCGAGGAGATTACTGATTTTACTGACTTTGACGAAGTACTTATAGAGACTCAGTATGTCAGACTTATTGAGATCAGGAAATAGGATTATCAGAAGTTCATAAATAGGGACGTTCACCAGGTTATGAAAATAACTGCAAATAAAAACTTAGAGGACCTTGCTGATTGATTGTCATCTTAGTACAAGGATTTTGTAAAAATTTTTAAGAGGGAGATACAATCCACTCTTCCCTCTTATAGTCTATAGGACATAACAATTGAGTTAGAAGAAGAAAAAAGTCCACTATCAAGAAAGTTGTATCCCCTTTCCCCTGATAAGCTGGAGCTTCTTAAAGAATACCTTGATGAGATACTTTGAACTAGTAAGATTAGACTAAGTAAAAGTAGTGCTAGCACTCCTATTTTCTTCACCAAACAACCTAATAGCAATCTTCAAATAGTTATAGACTATAGAGGTCTAAATACTATTACAAAAAAAGATAAGTATCCCTTACCACTTATAACTACTCTTATAGAATAAGTTGGCACTTTATAGATTTTCTGAAAACTTGACTTAAAACTAGGATTTATCTTACTAAGAATACTAGCTAAAGATGAGTAGAAGACAGCATTCAAGACCAGATATGGCTTGTACAAGTATATAGTTATGCTTTTTAGGCTAACTAATACTCTATCTATCTTCTAACAATATATTAATAATATTCTATCTGAAAGAATCGATCGAGGGATTATTATATATATTAATGATATTCTTATATATACTCAAACTGAAGAGGAACATGTCAAACTCATCCATTAGGTACTGCAGAAATTAATAGAGAATAACCTTTATATTAACATTGACAAGTGTATCTTTTATATCCCGAATGTAGAATTCATGGGATTTAAGGTTAATACTAAAGGGATACAAATGGATCAGAAAAAGGTCCAAGGCATCCTCACATAGCAAACCCCTTAGAACATCAAAAAAGTATAGAAGTTTATTGGTTTTACTAATTTCTATCATCAGTTTATTAAAGGCGTTAGTAGTTTGGCTCTCCTAATTCAAATACTTATATACAATGGAATTTCTTGGAATGAAACATAGTAGTATCAAAAGGCCTTTGATAAGCTAAAATATAATTTCATTACAGCTCCGATACTATACCATTATTATCCCAAATGACTAAAGATGATTGAGATAGATGTGTCTAATCTAGTAAAAGCTAGTATCCTATCTCAGAAGGAACCAGATAGGCATTGGCACCCAGTCACTTACTACTCGAAGCACTTCATCCTAGTAGAGCTTAATTATAATGTCTACAATAAGGAAATAGTCATAATTATCAACTGTTTTTAGGAATGGAGATACTTCTTGATAGGTGCCCCTGAAGAGATAATTATATATACAGATCACAAGAACCTTGAGTACTTTAATTCTATGAAGTTACTAAATCGAAGGTAAGGTAGGTAGGCAGAAATACTAAGCTAGTTCAATTTTAGGATCATTTACGGCCCAAATAACAAGAATGGTAAGGCTGATACTTTTTCCTATTAGGTTGATCCTAACCTCGAAAAAGGGTGAGAAAAGTAAGACTATATGATTCAGATGTTCAAACTTGGTCAATTCCAACTAGGTTTAGGTAAGGAGATACTAATTGTCATAGGGGCCCTATTTACTCTTATAGTGCTCTAGTAACTAAAAAATAGGATGGCCATACTTCTACTGCTGCAACGATACTTATTCCGAAATACAGAATAATATCTTATAGCAGAAAGTTTAATCTAGATTAGTCCTTCCTAACAGATCTTATTTCGCAATACTAAATAAATCTTTTTGCTAGTTAGAAATAAAGAAAACTAGACTTAGAACTTTATAGGTTTAGTGTACTCGAGGTGCTCTTACTTTCAAATACTCTTGATAATAGAATTAGATTCAACCGAGAACTATTCTCACTATTTATAATGTATAGTGATGGTAGATATTTCTTGACAAAATATTTTAGGGGATGTGTACCTACCTGTCACTCTTCGGAATTTCTTCCTAAGTGTTATACTATCCACACCTTTGTTAACGTAGTTGTAATCTGCACTCATTGTTACAGGTTACTAGCCCAAATATAGAGAAGATTCCTATGTCTGTATGTTTTATATACTTTGCTTAAGCTGACTTATTCTATTAAAGAATACTTAGCTGAGATAACTAATTTCTACTTCTGATATAAAACCAATCCCCGATACTATCGAATAAATACTCAATAGTATTATAGAGTCATATTATTTGAGCTTGCAGTAGTATTTTCTCAATAGTATCTAGTGTCCATTGAAAATAATTTTCAAGTGCTCATAACTCTATTAATAAAGACTCGTGAGTCACAAATAGATTATCATTAGATAGGCACCAATGCGTGG